>CM066580.1:20322662-20517662 GCA_033816785.1 Picus viridis | reverse complement strand
CTGGTTAATTCAATTCAATTCAATTCAATTCAATTCAATTCAATTCAATTCAATTCAATTCAATTCAATTCAATTCAATTCAATTCAATTCAATTCAATTCAATTCAATTCAATTCAGTTCAATTCAATTCAATTCAAGCCAAGCCTATCCTATCCTATCCTATCCTATCCTATCCTATCCTATCCTATCCTATCCTATCCTATCCTATCCTATCCTATCCTATCCTATCTAACCATTCCATGATTCCATTAATGGTGTCCTGCTTGGCATGATGATGGCCAAAGGAAGGGGCAGGCAGGAAACACAGGAACAAAGCCAGGCCTTGATCAAAGGAGCACAGGTCTCTCTCTTTTTTCTCCTCCAGGGATTTTCCCCTTTGGCCTGGAAGCTTGTGCAGATGGGAGTGGTGCAGTTGGTGCACAAAACCATAAGCAGTGGGGAAATTCTGTCTGCATCATGCCTTTTGGTGCAGCCCCTTTGGGAATAGCTGATGAGGTACAAGGAAAGGAAGAATCTTTGCTTCTCCCTCCCACCCCAGCATTCATCCCACTGCCCCCTGTCCCCATAACGTGGTCATGATGTCATGGTGCCACTCACTGAAGGGTGGTTGTTGGAGCAGCTCATTAGGAAGTGTCTGGTTTGCAGCCCATGGGCACAGCTCAGTTTCATTTCTCTGTAAAGAGGGAAAGCTCTCACTTCTTGGAAGGAATTCTGTGATAGGATGCAGAGAGACTGGAGAGGGACTGAAAATGCTGAGGCGCTGATGTGCTCCTTGGAAATGGTCCTTGGGCAGCGGTGGCTGTGGGTTCCCCACCTCTCTGTGTACAGCAGGTCAGCAGGATGAATATTCCAGACTTCTCTGCCTCGGGAAGGAGGGAAGCAACCAAATCCCTGGGGAGACACAGGGAGGGAAGGGACAGAAATGCTCCTGTCTCTGGGTCAGCCTTTTGCACAGTGCTAACTGCCTCCATCCTCCCCAGCTCCCTCCTTGTGTCAGCACCTTCCCAGGAAAGCTCCCCCTCAGAGGGGCTGCGATTTAAGCAGGGTGGGGAGAGGATGTTGGGCAGAGGCTTTGGAGATGGAGCACTGAAACCTTCTCAGCTCCCCTGCTTCCAGGAGCTCCTGCACGCCGTTGCCCCATCCCAGGACACTCTGGGAAAGGCTGGGGAAGGTCTAGGCTTCTGCCGTGGCTCCTTTCTTAATTTTAATCAGAGAAAGGTATTTATTTTACTTCTTCCTTTTATTCCACCCTGAGTGTTTTGGTTGCCACTGACAAAGGAGCAGGAATTCCGTGCATTTCTTTGGCTGTTTAGCAGAGCTGCTGCCCTACTCTCCCCTGTCAGGCACTAATCTCTCCTAATATTTAACAGTCCCAGTAGGCAGCAGGATTTATCCTCTGGCCTTTCTACCTGTCATTTCATCCCTTCTCACTAAGGAGCCCTTTGATTCCCTTCCGAAAAGAGGTGCCAGGGCCGGTGTGATGAATTGGCTCACGCTGGCAGTTGCAGAACCAGCTCCATTTTTCTCTGTTCCAGCTGTCGGGTATTTATCTGGGGCAGCTCCATCCAGCTGGGGAAGGCCCTTGTGCCTCCTCGCAGGGAGACCTTCAGATGGCTTATGGAGTGGGAAGGTGGGGTGGGTGTTAATGCTCCAGCTCCTGCAGGGCCTGGCTCCAAACCACAGACTGAGCTGCGGATGTTTCAGCTCCTGAGTTGATCTGGATCTAATACCGTCATCCATTTCAGAGAGGAATTCCTCTCCCACTGCTCCCAAGACATCTTCATCCCTTCCCATCACCCTGCTCCACATGTTACCCTTCCTCTGCATCCCAGCTGCCATCTGCTTGGAGTCACAGACCCTCAGAGGGCTTGCACAGGGACCCATGCACTACCCTATGGGTCTTGCAGCTTCCAGTCCTGCAGCAGGTCACCACTGCAAGGTACATGAGATTGTGGCAGGGTGGAGGCAGCCTTCATCCTAGAGAGGATGTCCCACTGTTGAGCAGCAATGCTGCACCCCACTAATGGGGCCAGGAACAACTCAGTGCTGCACCAAAGCTTTTCCTTGCTCCCCAGGAGCAGGTGGTTGAACAGTTCAAGAGCCGAAGGTGTCAGGGCAGCACAGTAGCTCTTTATATCAGTAACGAGCCCTTTGATTGCCATTTCCTTACTCCGGGAGTTGGAAGTCATTAGGCTCCAACCTGTTCTCCCTGGGCTCTTGTTACGGGGCTGAGCTGGTGCTTGGCGGGGGCGAGGGCTGCTCCGCGGGGCATTTCTCCATCAGAAGGGCAGAAATCTGACTCCCTCGCTTAATGGCCCTTCCCGTTGTCACCTGCCACGCCAGGCTGCCGATCCCAGCCCGATAAGGAGCAGCAGGATCCGTGTGAGCGATCGCGGCGGAGGCAGGGTCCGGCGTTTCCCCCGCCGCCGCCTCGCCGCTGCTCTGCTCGCTTTGTTCCTTCCCTTCGTGCCTAAATAGTGGCAACTTCAGAGCTCTGCAGGGCACCATTAAGAGACAGATGATCCTGCCAGAGCACAGCTGTCCGAGGCCGTGGAGAACACGCTCTGTATAATCTTTCTGAAGGGGCATGTGTTTAACACTGCCCCGGCCGGGCAGCCCGCAGCCGCCCCTCGCCCATCTGCACATAGCTACGGCAGACACAAGCAGCGGGGCCGAAGCCGGCAGCTGCGCTGCTGACTTGGCTACCTCAGCACTGCCCAGGCCATCTATGCCTTCTGCTGCCTCCATCTAAGGTGGAGAGATCACAAAATCACAGAATGGTAGGGGTCAGAAGGGTCCTCTAGAGATCATCGGGTCCAAGCCCGCTGCTAAAGCTGGGTCACTCAGAGCAGGTCACACAGGAATGCATCCAGGTGGGGTTTGAAAGTCTCCAGAGCAGGAGACTCCACAACTTCTCTGGCCAGCCTGTTCCAGGGCTCCAGCACCTTCACAGTAGAGAAATTTCTCCTCATGCTGAGGTGGAACCTCCTGTGTTCTAGCTTGTACCTGTGGACCTGTTCCTTGTCCTATTACTGGGTGCCACTGAAAAGAGCCTGGCACCTTCCTCTTGACACTCACCCTTCAGATATTCATAGACATTAATCAGATCCCCTCTCAGCCTTCTCTTCTCCAGACTAAACAGTCTCAGTTGTCTCAGTTTTTCTTCACGGAGAGATGCTCAAGTCCCTTAACCATCCTCATAGCTCTTTGTTGGACTCTGCCCAGCAGGTCCCTGTGTTTCTTGAACAGGGGGCCCCAAAACTGGATACAATATTCCAGGTGTGGACTCACCAGGGCAGAGTAGAGGGGGAGGAGAAGATGAAGAAGAGGAGCAGGGGCAGGATGAATCCCGGTTGCTGGGAATCTCCTGGCTTAAAGAGCAGCCAGACAATCACCAGCAAGTGCTAAAAACAATCATGTGGCAGCATGGACTGGTGGGGTTTGGAGGTGAGCTGGAAGGACCCTGAGTCTCCCATGTGAGGAGGAAGCCCAGGTCCTGTTGAGATGCCCCTGTGATGCTCCTCCCTAAGCTCAGGTTGTGCCAAGGTGTTCCACCTCAAGCAACCCCTGCACAAGGCAATGCTGTGTGCACTTGAACTAGCCCTGACCTGGCTGCTTGTACCTCTGCCACCTCCTACACCCACACGTGCTCCTAGGGCCAGCCCTGGCTCCAGGTTGTCTGGACACGTGTGGATGATCCCTGCAGAAGCCTCTGGGGCCGCACAGGTAAGACTCACCCCTCCCTTGGTCTGCACATGGGCAAGGTCATGCCTGGGGTTGGAGATGACCTGCAGGGCATCAGATGAAGATTCCTGCCTTTGGGCGTGGGGCTCCCATGCTCAAAGGGTGAGGAACAGGTATTAGAGGGTCATTTTCACCCTGCCCTGCTCCTCCAGCAGAACAGGAGGAAGTTTTGAGTTAGAATGTCTGGAGTGAGATAAGCTTGAGGACTGTGATGTTTGAGATGGCTGAGAACAACCAGAGGTGACAGCCTCCCAAGCACTCCTAGCTAAGATATCAACACTGACATGCAAAAAATCGTTCCCAGGTGGGGCTGCACCACTGTGTTACTGGAGAATAGGAAGCCCCATCCCATCTCTTGCATGGCCTCACACAGCCACCACCAGTGCCAGTCACAGCCCAGTCTGACCAGAATCTATCCACGGAGGAAAGAGTTTGCCACATCAGCATCCACGTGCAGCTAGTTCACAGGTGGTGCAAGTGGGCATGAGGAGCTGAACACCCAGGCAACATGGCCAGGAAGCCCTGAGACACAGCTGGCTTTGCTGGGACGAGGGCAATAATCGTGACTTGATTTCAGGGGTGACAAGGAAGCAATGGCAGAGCAAGGGATTCTGATCATCCTGTGCAAGGGAGATGCTCTGCCCATGGCTTCAGAGCTCAAGGATTTCTCTTCTCTCTCTAAAAGAGGTAAAGGCAGGGGCTGGCAGGACAGACACAGAATCATAGAATTGTCAGGATTGGAAGGGACCTCAAGGAGCATCCAGTTCCAACGCCCCTGCTGTGGGCAGGGACCCCTCACACTAGATCAGGTTACTCAGAGCCACATCCAGCCTGGCCTTAAACTCCAGGGATGAGGCTTCCAACACCTCCCTGGGCAACCTGTTCCAGTGTCTCACCACATGCCCATCATCCCCTTCTCCCCAGCTGCACATCTATGCCCTGGCCTCACGCAGCCACTTCCAGCACCGGTAGATCTTGGTGGCAGGTTGGGAATCTGTCCACAGAGGAAAGAGTTTGCCACGTCAGCATCCACGTGCAGCCATTTCACAGACAGTGCCAGAGGGGAGGGGGAGCCCAGCACCCTGGTGTGCTGGCCAGGAAGCCTTTGGACACAGCCTGCTTTGTCGGGAAGAAGGGAATAATCGCCGCTGTTGTGCGCAGCCCAGCGCCGGGGCCGCCGCTGCTCCATGCTGATCAGATTGAAAGCCGTGTGCAGACAGCTGGCAAGCCACACCACGGGTGCCAAATCCCACCCCGACTTAGCAGCCTGAGAGGGCCCCTTCTCAAAAGTCATTAGTGAGGCTTTCGGGGCAGGAGCGTGGCACCATTGTGCTGAGGCTCTGAGCTCGGTTAAACAGAGGCAGCGTGAAAGGAAACGCTCCCCTGGGGCCTCGTGGGAATGTTTCCGGGAAGCTGAGGGAGGCTCCGAGCTCTGGATCCGTTTGCAGCCTGCTCTTGGTGGTGCACATCCCATGCTGCAGCCTTGAGGGGTTGCACCAGAGGGCTGCACCTCTCACCTTGGTGTTGGTGCGAGGACAGGGCTGCACCTGACTTTGGTGTTGGTGCAACAGGACAGGGCTGCACCTCTCACCTTGGTGTTGGTGCAACAGGACAGGGCTGCACCTCTCACCTTGGTGTTGGTGCAACAGGACAACCCTGGCATGAGGCAGTGAGCTATGGCACAGGAGCGTGTTTGCTCCAAGCTCCAGCTCCATTTTCAGCCTGCTCTTGCTGGTGCACATCCCGTGCTGCAGCTGTGAGGGCTTGCACCCCTTTGTGTTGGTGCGCAGTTTGGGATGATGGTGAGTATGGAATGGTGAGCTGTAGGACAGGGAACTCTAGGAAGATGACCTATGGGTTGGTGAGCTACAGGGTGGAAGTATGTTTACTACAAGCTCTGGCTCCATTTTTGTTATACTCTTGGTGCTGCACTCCCCATGCTTCACCCACGAGGGATTGCACCATGGGGCTGCACCCCTAGCCTTGGCATTGGTGCAGCAGGACAGGGCCAGTATGGGAAGGTGAGCTATGGAAAGGTGAGCTATGGAATGGTGAGCTATGGAATGGTGAGCTATGGGGTAGTGAGCAGCTGTTGCTTCTTCCCCTCTGCAGCACCACCTTCAGCTCAGGGTGACAACCAGGACCCATGCCTAGGTAAGAAGCAGGACTTCCATCTCTGCAAGGGGAGCACCACCACCTTCACTGCACACGAGCTGGGCTTACATCTGGAATGGACTCAGCCAAGCATTGCTCAGCTCAGACTCTTTCTGCCCCCAGGGCAGCTAAACTGGGAGCCTGGGATAGCCCCAGCATACCTCTTCTCCATCTATGGTGGGATGCTATCCCTAAGTACAAACTATGTGCCCTAGGCTGTTGTGCAGGAGTTGTCAGCATGACCAGGGAGCTCTGGGAGGCTGAACAGAGTGGGGCAGAAGATGTCTGGCTCACCCAGCCTTCTGCTCTGCCCTTGTTCTTGCAGGTGCTGCTGGGTGACCCAGACCTCAGCCCTGTTGCTCAGTTTCCCCATCTGAAAATTAAGGATGAATGAGCTACTGTTAAGGCAGTGAGTGGAATTAATTGCTGTTTGTAAAGTGCTTTGAGGTCCTTGGGTGAAGGACAGCGGCTGAGCGTGGTTGTGATGGTGCTGTGCAGTCGGCTTTGGTGTGTTGGGTGGGAAGGGACGATTGCCTGGAGTCAGCAGCAGATGCACAGTCACACGTGGATGTCTGTTAGGCAGTGAGGCATCTCTGCTGAGTGTGCAGTAATGGCCTGGAATGTGTTCTGTCTGCCCTAACTGCGTGGTTAATTGTGGGTTCCACCTGCCACGGACACTCACATGCCAATGCTTCCCCTCCTCCCACTCATCCTTCTACTCTTCCTCCTCCCCCATGCCCCACACATGAGGTCCAGGGGAATGAGGAGTCACTGGAGACTTCTGAGCCCACAAGAGGACAATCCTCAACCCACAGTTCAGGCAACCTTCAAATTCCTTCCATGGAAGTCAAGCCTGAGGTGCTGCACCCCTCTCCATTCTCTTCAGCATCCTTCCCCATCCCGTGGCCGGGCTTCTGTGCCGCTGCCCGGAGCAGCCCCATGATGGATGTCATTAATATGTGCTGGGAGAGCAGCCCATCCTTCCCTGCTTCTTTTGAACCTCTGATCATTAATGGCTCCATATGGGCACCATTTTTCCTTGTCAGGGCGCAGCTGTATCTGGAGAGAGGGAAGTCAGTCCACTTCCCAGTGGCAAAACCTGCCAGGAGCCCCAGCTCCCGAGCTGTACCCACCTTTGGGAAAGGTCAGCAATATAAATAGCTGTTGCCAGGAAGTCCTCAGGCACAGAGCAGGAATGGAGATTGCTGCTTGGCTGCTGCTGGGGTCCGGTGGGGCTTTAACAGCCTTTTTCTGCCTGGTTTGGAGCTCTCTTGCTGCTTTCTGCTTCTTCCCACTCCATCCTTTGCTCCTTCTCTACCTCCTCTCCCCACCATTTCATTTTTTTTCTCTCCTTTTCTTCCTGAAGGGCTGCAATTTCTTTCCAGTTTTATTCCTCATTAAAAATAAATACTGTTGCTATAATTTACAGTGAGTTTAATTAGAGATGAGTTACGTGATCTCAGCATTAGGCCTTAATTGCTCCTTCCTAAAACAATTTTCTCATCCAAAATGTCCCCAGTTAATGATCATTCATTAAAGAGGATTGGAGGCTCTTAAGTGGAGTTAGAAGGGCTGCAGGTTGCTCAGCTAGCTTCTGTGGCCAGCCCAGTGACCAGCACCAAGGCTCCTTCATCCCCCGCCTTGGAGCTAGGAGACACCCAGGGTGGAGGGCAGCTGGCTGGGCTGGGATGGGGAAGAGCTGCTGTGGAGCTACTCCCTGAGCTCCTCAGGATGCTCCTCTGCTGGGACTGGGCAGGAAACATTCCCTTTGAAATAACACACAGCAAAACCCCTTTTGAAACAGAATCCCAGAATCCCAGCATGGTGTGTGGGGGGATTGGACGGGATGTGATAGGATGTGATGGGATGAAATTAAATGGGACAGAAGCACTCCCTTGCTTCTCACTTCAGAGCACAAATTCCTGAAAAGAGTTAAGCCTAAACTAGCACATTCCTGTGAAATAAAAAAAAAAAAAGAAAGAAAGAAAAAACCCCAACAGCTTTGACACATCAGCATTTTTATGGGGGGAAAAAATCCCTCCTCAGCTAACCCCAAACTCTCTCCGCTTGGTTGGAAAAGTCAGTCTGAACTCCAGCTCTGAGCTTCCCTCTGCTCTGCTTTCCCTGGAGAAGCAAGAGGCAGTGGCTGGGCTGGCCTTGCTGTTTCACTGTTTGCACCGTGCTGGGACCACTCACCTCACCCCTCTTCATCTCTCTTCTTCCCCTCTAACCCTCTCTCTGACTGTGCATTCCTGGAGCAAGAGGTTTCTTTCCTGTCTCGGGCCTCTATGGACATTCACATATTTATTCACCCACAAAATGATGATGCTGGGGCAAAGAATTTGGGAGAATCCAAGAATTGCAGCATGGTGGGGATTGGAATGGACCATCCACTCCAAACCCCCTGCTAAAGCAGGGGCACCCACAGCAGCTTGCCCAGGGTCACAATGTCTAGACAGATTTGGAATCTCTCCAGAGAAGGAAACTCCACAACCTCTCTGGGCAGCCTGCTCCAGGACTCTCTCACCCTCATAGCAAAGAAGTTTTTCCTTATGTTCAGCTGGAAAAACTGGGTTCCTGGGTTCCAGTTTGTGCCTTTTGTCCCTTGGCCTGCCACTGGGCATCACTGACAAGAATCTGGCCCCATCCACTCGCTCCCCACCCCAGCTTCAGGTGTCTCACCACAGAGATTCTCCTCAGCATCTCTGTAGCTTCCACTGGACTCTCTGCAGTAGCTCCCTGTCTCTCTTAAACTGGTGAGGTCTGGATCCCCATCCATCCTAGCTCCCCAGAGCAAGGGACCAGGAGGAGTGATGGCACTCCTGGGACACAGACCCAGCTCCCTGAAGCAAGGGAGCAGTGGCAGCGATTGCATCCATGGGACTGCTGGCATCCCGGGATTGATGGCATCCCTGGGACACTTGTGGCCCAGCGCAGCCTGCAGCCGGAGGACACTGTCACCTAGCAACTAGTAAGCAATGATTAACACTTCCTTGGGTGTCAAACATACCATGTCACAGATCTCTTTCCAAGGAAGTGTAAAACAGGGAAGAGCAGGATTTGAGGAGAGAGAGAACAAGCGAGAGGAGAGTGTGGGCCAGCCCCTGGATAACCTTGAAGGCATTAACAGATGGCTGGGACCCAAGGATCAGTGCTGGCCATTCAATCAGCAGTCCTTGTGTCCTGCTGGAACAAAACCCCAGCCTGTTCACTGGCATCAGCAAGGCTGGGCAGAGGAATGTCTGGTTGCATTGCAGGGTGGCCTTGTCCAGCATCTGCCAGTGCAGGGCTCTCAGGAATGCAGATAGACAGAAATAAATGCAATGCAAAGGTCCCCAGCCAGGGGAAGTGATTTCCCCTCAAGTGATCATGAGCACCATGATGCAAAGAGCAGCCAGGCCAACAACTCAGCCTCATAAGGAAAGGGGAATGGAGCCAGTAAAACACCTCCAGGATCTGCAGGCAGGGGAGAGAAAGATACTGCCTGCTACTGACACAGTCAGTGAAGACACACAAGGGGCAGAGCCTTTGAAAGGGGCTACTGAGGTGTTTCAGGTGGGAAAGAGGGAATTTCTGAGCAATAATAGGGAAAGGAGAGGAAAAAGGTAAGGAAAAAAGAAAAAGGAGGAAGGAGAAAGGAAAGGAGGAAGAGGAAAGGGAAGGAGGAAGGAGAAAGGAAAGGAGGAAGGAGAAAGGAGGAAAGTGAAAGGAGAGAGGAGGGAGGAGGAAGGAGAAAGGAGGAAGGAGAAAAGAAAGGAGGAAGGAGAAAAGAAAGGAGAAAGGAGGAAGGAGAAAAGAAAGGAGGAAGGAGGAAGGAGAAAGAAGGGAGAAGGCAGCAAAGGAGAAAGGAGAAAAAAGGAGAAAGGAAAAAGGAGAACGGAGGAAAAGGAGAAAGGAGAAAAAAAAGGAGAATGGAGAAAAAGGAGGAAGGAGAAGAGAAAGGAGAAAAGAGAAAAAATAAAGGAGAGAGATAAAAAAAATCATCGCATGAAGCCTGGAATCTGCATTGTGGAAGTCCAAGAGCTTTGATTCCCCGTACAGACTTCCCGGGGCTGCCCAGCTCTTGTGCTGGAGGCTGCCAGAGCTGCCGGGGCTGCGCCTGCCCCGCAGAGCTCGGCTCGGCTCCTTTCTTCTCCCCGCGCCAGCATTTAGCGGTAGCAGACAAATAAACGACCATCAATCATCTGCAGAGAGCAGCACGGCCACCTTACGGGACTCATTTCCTCTCCAAATACACAACTTTAATTTCTATTTAGCTTCCCTTAAATTTTTATGTCTGCTTCTGACATAAATATTTGAGCGTGCGGGGAGGGAGGCAGCGGGAGCGGGTGACAGGAGACAGCGCAGGGCTGTGGAGCAGGAGCGTCTATGCCTTCACCCCTGCCTCAGCAGCAGATGCCTGGGGCTTGGGCATGTTGGGCACCAGTAGCACATCATCCTGACCTCAGGCTGGTTTGTAATGCCAGTACCAGCTGCTGGGGCTGGCAAGCTGGGAGTCCCCAGACCCTCTGGAACCTGCCCTGTGGTGCCGGCAAGACTGGGCACAGCCAAGGGGCACGTCCAAGTGAGTGGTCCTTCCTAGCAGCACCTCACCCGTACCCATCGCTGGCTGCACTTTCCAGGGCACAGCAATAAGGAAAAGCCTGCCTGGGGATGGCAGCTATGGCACAGGACTCATGGTGAATGGTCAGAGGGTCATGCCAGCCAGGGGCTGTGTTCAAAGTGCTGTCTGGCCCTGGGGGTGGCCAGTTGCTCCAACTCTGACACAGGCAGAGCAAGTGTGTGTTGGCCTTTCTTCAGCATTAAGCAACTCCCTCTACCCTGAACTAGTGAAGCTACACCTGGAGTGCTGGGTCCAGTTCTAGGCTCCCCAGTTCAAGTGAGACAGGGAACTACTGGAAAGAGTCCAGCAGAGGTTGTAAAAATGCTGAGGGGCTTGGAGCATCTCTGTGAGGAAGAAAGGATGAGAGCCTTGGGGCTGTTTAGCCTGAAGTGGAGCAGACTGAGAGGGGATCTTAATGTTTATCAGTACCTAAAGGGTGGGGGGCAAGAGGATAGGGCCAGACTCTTTTGGCTGTGCCCAGACAGGAGAAAGGGAAATGGGCAGAAATTAGAACCCAGGATGTTCCATCTGAACAGGAGGAAAAACTTCTTTCCTGTGAGGTGCTGAAGCCCTGGCCCAGGCTGCCCGGAGAAGTTGTGGAGTCTCCTTCTCTGGAGAGATGCTAAACCCACCTGGACATTGTGACTCTGGGCAACCTGCTGTGGGTGACCCTGACTGAGCAGGGGCATTGGACTGGGTGATCTCCAGAGGCCTCCTCCAACCCCCACCATTCTGCACAGTCAGTTTGGCTCTTCTGTCAGGCATTCGAGACAAGGAACCACCCCTGACTGCAAAAAGTCAGCCAAGGTGTGAGTGGCAGCAAATCCTCCCCAGGCATGGCAGGGTTAAGGGAGCTCTGCCTGCAGGCTGCCCCCCAGCAAGGCAGGTCTGGCATTGCTCTGCCCATTGCTGGTCAGTTCTCTGTGCCAGGGAGATGCCCTCAGAACAGTGGCATCCCCACACAGCATGGAGCTGGGAGCTGGAACTCCTCCCCAGCCAGCAGCAGGCTCGACCCCAACCTGTGGCTCCTCTGCCACGTTTGTGCAGAGCTCTGTGAGCTCATCCCTGGGATTCCTGGAGCTGCAGTCAGATGGTTCCTGCAGGTCAGTGACAGTTTACTTCCTCGTGGAAATTTACATTGCCTGTAAGAAAAAACCAGTAGAGATTAAAGAGAAAAATGGCTTCTGGGCTCCTTCCCTTCTCCTTTGATGGGCATGGGGCACTTGGCTCTCCTGCGGCTGGTGGTGGCAGAGGGGTCTCTGATCCCCTGGCTGGGCAGGTTTCCTTGGCAGGCACAGTCCTTGTCCCTAGGCTGCTGAATTGCTCCTGCTGGCAGCTTAGGCCAGGACTTGGTGGTGTCCCTTGGGGACTTCTGCATAGCTCAGGGTCTGCTCTTTGGGGCATCAAACCAGTTCTCTGTGTCCAGCAGCTCCATCAGTGAGCAGCAGCACTCCAGCAGCACCAGAGGAGCTGTGTTGAGCACCAGGCACCGCCGAGGCTGGCCCAGGCTGGTGTTGTGATTGATCTGTGCATGCACACTCACACACAGCCCTGCCTCTCCATCATGCTGTCCCACATGTGGCTCTGCAGGGTGGGAAGCAGGTGCAGTGTGCTATCGAATCCATATGGTAGCCGTTTAGTCTCACTTTGCTGTGGGATAAATGATGGCAGAAGGAGCAAGGCAGGAGAGTCAGGGGCTGCTGGCTTGGAGTTCTGCAAATGAAGCTTTTCCAACCCCCAAACTCATCACACTCTGGCCTGCTCTTCTGTTGTTTAGAATAGAATTAACCAGGTTGGAAAAGACCTTTGAGATCATCAAGTCCAACCTATCACCCAACACCATCTAATCAACTAAACCATGGCACCAAGTGCCTCATCCAGTCTCTTCCTAAACACCTCCAGGGATGGTGACTCCACCACCTCCCTGGGCAGCACATTCCAATGGCCAGTCTCTCCTTCTCTGAAGAACTTCTTCCTAACCTCCAGCCTAAACCTCCCCTGGCACAGCTTGAGACTGTGTCTCTTGTTCTGGTGCTGGTTGCCTGGGAGAAGAGACCATCCATCCTCATGACAAACACCCTGAGCCCTTGGCTCAGAAGATCCAGCCCTGCCTGGGAGCTGTTTCTGGGTGAGTGACACCATGGGCAGGCGCAGAAGGATGAGAGGTGCTG
Source organism: Picus viridis (assembly GCA_033816785.1). Lineage (NCBI taxonomy): Eukaryota > Metazoa > Chordata > Aves > Piciformes > Picidae > Picus > Picus viridis. The sequence goes on along the minus strand of CM066580.1, from coordinate 20,504,989 downwards.
TGGTTTGTGCGTCTGTACAGCAGGGCAGAGGATTCCTGAGCAATCTGCTCTACTGTGAGGTGTCCCTGCCCATGGCAAGGGGGTTGGAACTGGTTCATCCTTGAGGTCCCTTCCAACCCTAACAATTCTGTGATTCTCAGCCTGAGTGGTGTGAAAGACCACTCCAGGAGCAATGGCCTGTGATGTTTGTTTGGCTTGTGGGGACCTCACAGATGCACAAAAACCCAGAGAGGAAGATGTGGGCTCCTCACATTGGCTTCAAGGTGACCCCATCACGTTGGACACTGCCTTGGCTTTTCTCCTCTCTGGCAAACCCACTTGGTGCACTTGTCAGCTGGTGAAATGACTGCCTGAAAGAGAAATTAATTGTACCATGGTTTAGTTGGGAGAGGAATCCTAAAGCTCACAGAGATGTCAAAGTGATGCCTCCAATCCCTCTGCCAGGAGAAACTCTCTTGCTGGTACTGCTGGAGGGACCAGTGGGCTGAGCAGTGCCTGGGCTGGCCACAGTTTGTGGACGAAACACTCTCAACCAGGCTGCAGGACTGAAAGGCAGCAGCAGGCTCAACTTATTTCTCTGAGCTGTTAGCAAATGGAAGGTTGAGACTTTTCTCAACACAACTTCTCTCACTGGGCACTAACAGCAAACATTGTCCATCTTCACCAAGCCACCTTGATCCCTTCTGAAGAGCCACCAGGATCCTTTTGTTCACATCTTCCTTTCTTCCCTCCCTCCCTCTTCCTCCATATGATTACTTCCAGCCCAGTTTGGGTCTTTTTAACCTCTTGGCCTCATGAGCTTACCCTCATCTCAGAGGAGTTTATGGAACAAGATACACACCCTTGCCCTTTTCAGCCCAGGGAAAGCTTCTCCTGACACAACAGAAATCCAAGAAATCAGCAGCTCTGGAGGTTTGTAATAAGCCTCAATCCTGCCTAATGCCAGGCACTCAGCACGAAGAGGGGTCAGTGATCCCCAGGCTCCTTCCCCTCTGCCTCCTGCCATCCATCTCTGGGTGGATGATGGGAAGCAGATGAGGCACACTGGGGACATCCAGCTGTTTCCAGGTACGTTCATGGTTTGTATCTCTGGAGCGGAACTGCGCTCCAGCCACTCCTGGGGTAGGAGACAGAGACCTCCCACTCAGAGATACCCAGGAATGCCTCCACATCTCCAGGTTCCTCCTGGGTTCCTCCCCCCAGCTGCAGCCCACACCAAGCCAGAGGCAGCAGCAGTAGCTGCAGGAAGCAAACCTCAGTTCCTTGATGTGTCCGTGTGTGTAGGTATATCCTGGCCGGCAAGTGAATCTCCATGCAGGACGGGTTCAGGCTGTCTGCCTTGCCCTTCTTGGAAGCCTCTCAGAGCCAGGACTCTCCCGCTGCTGAAAGCAAGGGCTCTGTGATGATGTTTAACCCTTCTGGGGCCTTCACTGTGCTCACACACCGTGTGAGGGGGGCCCTGGGACCTCCTGGGAACCAGCCCAGCAGATGCATCCATCTTCTCTACTTCCAGCATGCAGGTAAAATAAACACAGCTTCAAAAACACCCATGCAATGGCACTTCACTTGCTCCTGCAAACTCAGACTCTTACACTCTCCCTCTTGTCACTCACACTCACTCCCTGCCTTTGGCCTCACATCCCTATCCTGCTTGCTCTTTGCTTCCCACCCGCCTGTTTCTCACCTCTCTCCGGCAGCAGCGCCCCATGGAGCAGTGGGATGCATGGCAGGGGCTGAGCCCCAGCTGGGGCATGGAGAGGGTGGGATCTCTGCAGAGCTGCCTAGGGAATCTGCTGCCAAGGCCCATAAATAAGGAAACCCTGTTTGCTTTCTCCTTGTCCAGCCCTGTGCAAATATTTACCGGCCCTGTGACCCGGGAAGGCAGCGCAGGCAGAGCAGGCAGCAGGGGATGGGAAGCAGCAGCTCTTCAAGGGGTCTCTGGTGCAGGAGGCATACGGGTTGCTCCAGGTCTGGGCACCCCCAGTCTTTGCACAATTGTAAGGAGCATTAAAAATCTTGCTGGTTGGTTTGAAGTCTGTCAGGCTCTTTTGTCATGGCTTTAGGCTGTGATTTTCCAGGGTGCAGGGTCTGGAGTGGGCTGGTGAAGGAGCAGGGCCCACAGCAGCCTCCTGCCACCCCCTCCCTAGCTCATGATCTTGGCAGTGCTGGCAGTGCTGGTGTTGGTAAAGCACATTTGCTCTCCACACAGCCCCAGGGCAGTACCTCTGAGTGATTCAATTCACAGCCCTTGTGCCACGGGGTGCGAGAAGCCTGTCAAAAGCAATGCAGGGCACTCACAGCAGATGTGCCTGTAAGACAACGTCTGAGAGGGGGTGCCAGGGCTCTGCACATCTCAGCATCCCTTGCTTGCTCTCCCAGCCTGCATGTCTTTTCCTGCCTCAGTCATGCTGGGCATGTGCCTTCCCTCCTGCGCTGTGTGTTCACCAGTGCCCTGCTTTTTAATGTAAAGCCAAGGCTGCACATCTCAGCTTCCCAGAGGAGCACAGTGTGGCTCCACACACCCCCAGAGGGCAGCTCCAGCCCCCTGAGACAGCAAGAGATCGCTCACCTTTCCCATCATCTCCTGCCTCTTGAGATGTACGAGGTGAGTGGGCAGCAGCAGGTCGGGCAGGAGAGGAGAAGCTGCCTCGGCTTTGCTTTCCCCGTGAGGGGTAGGTACCCCTGGGGCAACGGTGGAAGGGGAAGTGTTAACCGCCTGCCGCAGTCTAAGGAATGCCGCAATCAACTGGCCCGACCGGGACTCGCCGGTGGGAGGGCTGGGCCACCTGCAGGCATTGTGTTTGTTGCAGGGACGGGGCTAGCGCTTCCTTTGGGGGTAGGTCACCTTAGGGCTGTAGGTGGGGTGCTGGGATCAGGGTTGGATGAGCTCCTCCCTGCTGAGGGGCACTGGCCTTCTGCTCTGCTTGGAGAAGCTCTGATTTGCTTTGGGGTTAGGTAAAGTTCTGATTTTTAGTTTCTTTTTTTCCCCCTTCAGCCCTGAAGCCAAATTTCTTGGTGGATAAGCAGGGCCTGGATAGAGCTCCAGTGGTGGCTGTGGCTCAGATGCTGCTGAGGGAAGGGTGGAGATGTCTTGTCCATGCTGGCAAGTCTGTCTTTGATCTGTCTTTCTTCTGACCTGGCCTGTACCAGGAACAGTGTGGCCAGCAGGAGCAGGGAAGTCATTCTGCCCTGTACTCAGCACTGGTTAGGCCACACCTTGAGTCCTGTGTCCAGTTCTGGGCTCCTCGGTTGAGGAAAGATGTTGAGATGCTGGAAGGTGTCCAGAGAAGGGCAAGAAAGCTGGGGAGGGGTCTGGAGCACAGCCCTGTGAGGAGAGGCTGAGGGAGATGGGGTTGTTTAGCCTGGAGAAGGGGAGGCTCAGTGGAGACCTCCTTGCTCTCTTCAACTCCCTGAAGGGAGGTTGTAGCCAGCTGGGGGTTGGTCTCTTCTCCCAGGCAGCCATTACCAGAACAAGAGGACACAGTCTCAAGCTGTACCAGGGGAGGTTTAGGCTGGATGCTAGGAAAAAGTTCTTTATAGAAAGAGAGATTGCCCATTGGAACGTGCTGCCCAGGGAGGTGGTGGAGTCACCATCACTGGAGGTGTTTAGGAAGAGACTGGATGGGGCAATGGTGCCATGGTTTAGTTGATTAGATGGTGTTGGGTGATAGGTTGGACTCAATGATCTTGAAGGTCTCTTCCAACCTGGTCTATTCTATTCTATTCTATTCTATTCTATTCTATTCTCTATTCTATTCTATTCTATTCTATTCTATTCTATTCTATTCCATTCCATTCCATTCCATTCCATTCCATTCCATTTCCCGTGTTTCCCTGTAACCTTTGGCCAAGTGAGTTGGGAGTGGATGGGAATATGAAATGCCCTCCTTGCACTTCCCATGTCCCTGGTGCTGGCAGGTTCCACACCCAGCCAGACCTGTGGCTGAACAGATTCACTAACAGCTTTCTTTGTGTAGTATCTCGGCTCAGAGGAGTTAATTATCTCCAAACATAGCAAAGGGCAGATGGATTTTGTGGGGATTTACTTGGCTGTGTAATTTTGGTGCCCCAGAGATGCTGTTTGGTCTGGCTGTGATGAGTGACACATCATTGTGCCTGGGCGCAAATGTCACTCGAGTGTATCACCTCCTCCCTCTCCTGTTATTTGCCCACCAGGGAGAACTGTCTCTTCTAGGCTGGTCTGGCTGTGTGGAGACTGCTAATGCTCTTACCCAGCCCCTCTGCTTGGCCATGCCAGCCTGGGTCTCTGAGGATGTACCAGAGGCAGCTTTGCGAGCTTCCTGCTGTGTTTAGTAGCCAAAGTCAGGCCAGAGAGCAGAGCTGCAAATAGAGTGCTCCCGGCTCAAGCTGACCTACAAATGTTAGGAAGCTCTCCTTGAACACAAAGAGAAACTTCTTTCCTGTATGGGTGCTGGAGCACTGGACTAGGCTGCCCAGAGAGGTTGTGGAGAGATTCCAAACCTGCCTGGACGTTGCAATCCCTGGCAACCTGTAGTGGGTGCCCCTGCTTTAGCAGGGAGGTTGGGCTGGGTGATCTCCAGAGGTCCCTTCCAGCCTCAACCACTCTGTGAAAAGCTTTTAAACACATCCTGTGTGTGGATGCTGTGAGAGGCCAGTTGTTCTCAGGGGCTGTTGGGGAGTCCTTGTTCCAGCTGGCTGGAAGATGGTTCTTCTCAGCTTCTCTGTCATCATTCCATTCCTCGAGCTCCCAAGGGTTTGGGGGAAAGCTGTGTTAATGCTCTGGCAGGAAGACGAGGGGTGGGATGTGAAGGCTTCTTTCCCTGGGGAGGGGAGTGTGTTCTCCCTCTCTGGATCTGGGGACTGCTGGCTGCTGGAGCTGGCCTCACCTCTCCTCTCCCAGCCCACCGCTTCTGCTGTGGTGCAGGAGCCACCTGGTTGCATTTTCCCAGGCTGGTTTGCATTTAAGGATGGGGATTTTGGGTGTGACTCTCAGATCCTCCCCCTCCCCAGATAACTTCTCCTTTATTCTTAAGTCTCCTTATGCTCTGTTTCAAGCAGTGAGAAGTTAAATGTGCCATTGCATTATCAGCATGCTCGGCCCAGAAACTAAATAGAGATGTTCCCAGTGAACTCACTTGAATTGCAGCTTGTTTGCCAAGCAAAGCAATCTCCCCATGCAGTTATGGCCCTCAGAAGTTGTGGAGGTGACTGCTAAAAAGGAGACAGACAGAGGGCTTTTTTTCTCCCCCTCTTTGCTTGGGTTTTAATGCAGGAGGTGAACTTTGGGGGACCTTTGCAACACTCCACTTCTGTTTATAGGCAGAGGTTGACTTTTGTGTTTGGGGGATCTGGGTCAAATAGCTCAAGGGCCTGTCTTGGAGGGTTTACCAATTGTTGGAGTTGATTGAATTGGACTGGGGAGGGCAGTGACCACAGTGCTTCCCTCCTGGCCTCCAGCTGGTTTGACTTGCAATGCAAATGTTTTCTCCTGTCACCTCTTAATGATCCTTTCTCCCCTCGCGGGTGTATAATTTCCCCTGGAAGTCTCCAGTGAATGGTTTCCATCACAGTTATTTGTCCTTTTCTTTTCAACTCTACTGGCAACTTCTATAGAATTGCAGCCCTGGTGCGATTTGGGGTGGGAGTAGATTGAATTGCAGCATTTCATCTCTGGCTGGCAAGTGAACCTGCGTTACCTTCCGTGGCACTGACACCGAGGAGGCATCAAAGCTCCTGGAAGAGCTGCAGGAGCTGACAAGCGGCCCGGTTTGCAGAGCAGAGCTTTTGCTCCCAAGTGTGTGCTCCGAATGAGCAGCATCACTCCCTGGGCCTGGGATGGAGGAGGAGGAGGAGGAGGAGAAAGGAATTCTTGGCTCGGTGGAGCCAGGGAGGAAGGGGAGAGCAAATGCTCTTCTGGGGGATACTATTGGAAAGACATCAGAGGAGGAGCCCATAAATCCACGGGGCTTCTCATGGCTGAGGCTCCACTCATCTGCACATCAAAGGAGACCACGAGCCCCTCGGTGAGGCTGCAGGAGTCAGGGGGAAGAGGGAGTGGCTGGAGGACTGGGGCCCAGTACATCACCCCCAAACACATGTGCTTGAAGACCCCTCATAGACGACAGGCAGCAGTGGGAAACATCATCTGTGGTGTGCAGTGTGCACCTACGTGTGCCTGGCGTCTGCTCCACGCCCTGGGTGACAGATACTGTGCTGCTGGCTGGAAGGTGCTGCTGGCATGGACATCTTTGGTACCACGTTCTTCTGGCTGTGCAAAGCTGCAAGACCCAGGCTGCTGGCTGCAGAGGTAGGGCCCTGGAGAAACAGCTGGGTGCCAGTGAAAGACAGCCAAGTTGCTGAGCTCTTTGGTCTGCCTGCTCCTTGGCAGCAAGGTCCCTCTAGGCAAGGGAGAGGCAGGATCCTATTCCCTGGAACTGGGATTTGGGTACTGCCAGCTTAATTCAAAGTTCTTGTGTGGGTTTATGGAGAATAGGGCTGAACAGGACACCAACCTTGTGCTGACATTGCTCTTCCCATGCCTTATAGCCTCAAATTTATGTATTATACTGAGTCACAGGACACCAGAGCTGCAACTTTCTCTACATGCTCTGCAGGCAATGCTGTGGTGCCCCAGACTTTTTAGCTTAACATGAGGAAATTGCTAAGAAGGCCTCTCTGCATTGCTGGAGACCCCCAGACTGGCCCAATCTGAAGCTGGGGCCACGCTCAGCAGGACCTGGGCTGTGTGAGATGATCTGTTCCCCAGGACATCTTTGTGCTGTGCCGGCTTAGGGGCTGCCTTTGGGTTCCTTGGTGTGTAGGACAGGTGCTCCTCCTTCCTGTGGCATCTGCCAGTGCCTCCTGGCAGGCAGGACCTGCTCCTAACTTCATTCCCACTAAAAGTGGAGCAGTTTGTCACTGATGGGCTTCAGGCTCCTGCCTCCTCTTCTGTCTCAGGGCTGGTGTCAGGTCTGTCGATGGGAGAGGGCAGCCCTGACAGGAGATAAAGCATGTGCCATGTTTATTGACCGCTGCTTCTGCAGGGCAACTAAACCTTTCCTCCCCGAGGGACTGTCCTGCTGATTGATACTTAGGCAGCCTCTCGTTGTGTGTTTTTTCTCCTCTCTGACAGCGTTTCTGGAGCAGGAGGTGTGGGCAGAGGGAGCTGCTGAACAAAGCAGGCGCTTCCCTGAGCCCCAGCCTCCATCCCCGATGGGTTTGAGAGGAGCAGGAATTCCCTGATGGATTTGAGAGGAGCAGGACCTTTCTTTTCCCCCCTGTGGAAGGAAATAAAAAGTGGGACTTGTGCAGCAAGGTGTGCATCCTGCAATAGGAATGGAGCTGAAGGGGCTGTTCAGGCAGGTCCAGGCTTGCTGTGGCACTTGTGCCAGGATTGGCTTGCCAGCTTCTCCAGCTTTTTGGGACCTAGATGCAAGAGGCTGACAAAGGCCTTTTATTTCTATGGAAAACACAGCTCAGTATGTTTATGGCCTTATCTTGAAAGAACAGCTTTGGGGTACACCAGTCTTCAGGACACTTCCCATCCCATTCTTCCAATTCCTAATGGGAAAACCTGAGCAGGCATGTGGCAGCTTTCCCATGTCTGATGTCCCTTTGCATCTCTTCCCTCATCCATCAGACAAAGGACTGGGAGGTATTCTCTCTCCTGCCAAACCACCATGCTCTGTAATCCTACTGGGGGTATAAGGCAGGGCTTGAAACCAGAGCTTAAGTAACTTTGAGTGTTAATGATGGTTTATGATCCTCCAAAACTTCTGAGCCTCAAAGGCTCCCAGAGAACCTGACAAGGCACAGCCCTATGAATTTCACCTTGTTGGCAAAGTCAGATCTGGGGATGAAGCAGCACAGCAATTAGTGCTGAGAGGGAAGACACTGCCTTGACACTGAGCAAGCTGCTGGGGAATATGGGGAAGGATCCATCTGATCATTTTGGGTCAAAGCATGAGGAACTTGTAGTTCAAGTCGGGAAGGTATAAGATGGTCCTTCCCACAGCACAATAACCCAAAAGACACACTGCTGTGGCAGCAGGGGACCCTGGAAGCCATCACTGATATGACCACACCTTGAGTCCTGTGTCCAGTTCTGGGCCTCTCAGTTTAGGAAAGATGTTGAGTTGCTGGAAGGTGTCCAGAGAAGGGCAACAAAGCTGGGGAGGGGTCTGGAGCACAGCCCTGTGAGGAGAGGCTGAGGGAGCTGGGGTTGCTTAGCCTGGAGAAGAGGAGGCTCAGGGGAGACCTTCTTGCTCTCTACAACTCCCTGAAGGAGGTTGTAGCCAGCTGGGGTTGGTCTCTTCTCCCAGGCAACCAGCACCAGAACAAGAGGCCACAGTCTCAAGCTGTGCCAGGGGAGGTTTAGGCTGGATGCTAGGAAGAAGTTCTTCATAGAAAGAGAGACTGGCCATTGGGATGTGCTGCCCAGGGAGGTGATGGAGTCACCATCACTGGAGGTGTTTAGGAGGAGACTTGATGGGGTGCTTGGTGCCATGGTTTAGTTGATTAGATGGTGTTGGGTGATAGGTTGGACTCAATGATCTTGAAGGTCTCTTCCAACCTGGTCTATTCTATTCTATTCTATTCTATTCTATTCTATTCTATTCTATTCTATTCTATTCTATTCTATTCTATTCTATTCTATTCTATCCTTCTCTATTCTATCCTTGCCCTTGGCCCAGCCTTTGGATACAAGGCCTCCTGGAGCCAGCACTGCTCTGCCTCACAGAGCACTGGCAGGTGCCACTGGCAGGAGCTTAGCACATCTTCCAGCAGTTTTTCTCTCTTCTCCTCTCTTCTTAAGCTTTCCATGAGGAGAAAGAGAAGGACTGGAGGAGAAGGCTCTATAAATCAACCTGCTTTATTGCCATGCACTGTGAAACTACTGCTGCATTTCACCCTGGAGATGGCTGCATTTCCGTGCAGGATGAATTGATTTCTCTGTACCAAAGGTCAAGTCTTGAGCTTCCGACTTAGTTCTTGCTTAGTCCCTACAAAGGCAAAATCCCCATTGAAGCCAGTGCTTGCGTACCAGCCTCTCTATAAATAACACAGAACTAAGTGAAAGCCTAAGCCGGGCTCTGAAGCCTGCAAAGTGCTTGGGGATCCTTGGAAACGGCTGGTCCGGGGTAACTTCTGATTTTTTAGCAGCAAAGGGAAAGAACAGAGGCTCGGCTGACAAAGTAGGGAGGCTTTTTCTGTTCCTTTTTTCCCAGCCCTTCTGCAGCCTGACTTCCTCCCTTTGACAGAGGAATCCCTGAGAAGTGCAGCCTCGCTCCGAGCTGTTTGGTCTCGTCACCTCACAGGAGCGTTTTAGCACTGGGAGGATTCACGTGGCGGGAGGGAGTGCAGCAGGCAGGCAGATGAGATGTCTGGCATTCCCTTGCCCTCTGCGTTCCCCTGCTCTTTCTTTCGCTCTATCCACTCCTTTCTCCGAGTTCGGTTTTCCCTTCCCCAAGGGAGGCAGTTAGTGTAATGAGCTGAGGCTCCCCTGATTGTTCCTGGAGATGCAGGCAGTGCCCCATCTCGCTGCCGGCCTCGCTTGGATCCCGCCAGATAAATCATGCTGATTTAAAATTGATCGTTCTGGGATGTGGAAGAAAGTGGAGTGGGCGGATTTACCCCATTAGGGTGCATTGATCACCATTACTGCGTGTAATCAGGGTTAATCTCAGGATTAATTGGGGGATTTGCTGATGGAAACGATCGGCAATTTGTGTTAGTTACTGCTCTATTCGCCCCTAATGGCTTAATCAGATTACAAATTAAAAGTGGCTTCTTCCAGAGAATCTCCCCGGACTTCAGGAGCCAGAGCAAGAGGAGAGAGAGGCACATCCAGAGCATATGGTGTGCAGTTCTGAGTTCAATTACCCAGCCAGGAGGGGAGGGATGGAGGAGCTCCACAGCACCCGCGGCAAGTCTTGGACCAGGGAGAGGGAGAGGACCCAAGGGGCTGCGTGGCCAGGGTGGCTGCAGCAAGCCCTGGGTGCCTGCTCTGCCCTTGCTAATTGTGAGCTGGGAGTAAAAAGCACAAGTGGGGAGGTGACATCAGTGAGTTTTCTTTAAGGCTTTTTCTGGAGGGAAAAGGAAAAACAACCAAACCCTCTCTGTCTGACTCGTGTGAGGATGCAGAGCTGGGTTGGGTGGCCGTCTGCACACTGCCACCCACAGAAGTATAGTGCTCAGGCCAGTTAGTCCTGGCAAAACATTTCAGGAGGGAGCAGGAAGAATTTCAACTTGGAGCACACCATTTCAATGGAGTTTCTGTAGCAAATTAAGGCTGATGAGCTGAGGGTGGTTAAACTAATGATAGAAAGAGATCCTGCCCTGGAAAGGGATTCATCTAGCAGCAGCTGAGCTGAGAGCATCTGAACTCGATTAGTCTAGCAGATTACAAAGCCAGAAGGTTCTGCCTGCGAACATCTTGGCTGAAAGGATGCAGGAGAGGAGTCCTGCAACAGCAGCAATCACCTGGGGATCCACCACCCACGGAACAGGCCATAACTGGGAGAAATTAGGAACTGTCAAGCCTGGCTCTCCTGTGAGAAGGCACAAAATAGATCTTTTATTTGGAAGCCTGTTCCCATCAATTTCCCTCAGCAGATGGAACTGGTTGGAAGTGGGGAGGGCTCAGCCTCACCTCGTTGCTAATCTGTGCTGGTATTGATCGAGTTTTTGATAGGTGGCAGTCAGATGTAAGTGCTGGAGATTTATTTATTCAGCTATTTATAAAGACATTAGCAAACCTGAAGGGGGGAGGGAGAGGAAAGTGAATGTTTCAAGTGGCTGCTGACAAGTTAGAGCAGTTTAATAAATCACTTGTAATAAACTTCACGTGTGCTGAGAAATGCCACTGACTGCTCTAATAAGCTGTTCATGATGAAACAGGCAACACTTCAGGAACAGAAATTCACTTGTGGGGCTCGTGGCTGCGTTCGGGCTGTTCCCCGCTGTAAATTCCTCGCCAGGTATGTCTGTGTCGGGTTGTGCTATCCAGACTCGGTATAAATCTGTTGCTGAGTCTGTAACTCATGGGGAGGGCATCTCTGCCAGGAGCTGCTCCTTATCAATTAAGGGCTGCACAGGAAGGGGTAGCCCATTCCTCATTCCTAGTGAACACTCCCCTTGTCTTCCACAGCATCCTTATCTCCTCTCCAGCTATCGGAGATGAAGCCCTTTCCTGGGCAGCCGCAGGGCTTTGCCGTAGCTCTTAAAGACCTCAACTCATCTAGGATTATGGAAAGTCCCTCCCTGCTTTTAGCGAACCCAGCAGAGGCAGCTGCTGCCTGTTACTGTTTCCAAGCCCTTGAATCCCAGCAGGGGGTGGAGGTGACCTCTGGAGATCATCCAGCCCAATCCCTCTGCTAAACCAGGGGCACCCACAGCAGCTTGCCCAGGATCACAATATCCAGCTGGGTTTGGAATCTGTTCAGAGAAGGAGACTCCACAACTTCTAGGAGCAGAAGTTTCTTTCCATGTTCAGAAGGAACATCCTGGGTTCCAGTTTGTGCTCCCCTGTGTCACTGGGCACCACTGAAGAGAGTCTAGCCCAGTCCTCTGGTCTTCCACCCTTCAGCTATTGATGAGCATTGATCAGATCCCCTCTCAGGCTGCTCTTCTCCAGGCTTAACAGCCCAAGTCTCTCAACCTTTCCTCCTCACAGAGTTGCTCCAGGCCCCTCAGCATCTTTGTAGCCTCCACTGGATTCCCTCCAATAGTTACAGTATCACAGTATCCCTAAGGTTGGAAGAGACCTCGAAGATCATCGAGTCCAACTGAGTTCACTCGAGTCCAACCGAGTTCACTCTCTTGAGCTGGGAAGTCCGAAACTGGACCAAACATTCCAGCTGTGGCCTTGCTAGCAGAGAGTAGAGGGACAGGAGAACCTCCCTCCACCTGCTGTCCACACTCTTCTTCATGTAACCCAAGACACAACTGGCCATCTTGGCCACAAGGCCACATTGCTGGCTGTGGGGAGCTGCTTGCCAGCAGGTCAGCCCCTCATGTGTGCTGGTGCAGCGGTTTATTCCTACTCAGGTGCAGGACTCTACATTTGCCCACAGTGAACTTCACCAGGTTCCTGCCTAGCTCTCCACCTTGTCCAAGCTGCAATGCAGCATCCTAAGGGCAAAGACTGATACCAGCATGGCTTTAAAAGAGCCTGAACTGTGTGTTTAGCCCTGTTTGAATGGCAGGTCTGGGAAGCTGCAGGCTCCTGGTGCTCAGCAGAGCCAAGCAGCAGCTCAGGCACTTATGGTCAGGGATTTGTAGATGTTTCATCCCTTGAGTTTTCCTGCTTCTCAAATCCATTGGGAAGCAATAACTGCTGTGGCAGAACTGCAGCACTGATCCACCTCACACCAGAAAGCTCAGGACAAAGCCACCTGTCCTTGCTGAGCCTGTTAGACCCAGAGAGATAAAGGAAAACTTCTATTTTTTTTCATATTATTTTTCCTCCTTGACTTGGCTTTAATCTGGGGAGCTGCAGACCAGGCTGGTGTTGGCTTCAGAAACATCAGACACTGTTCTGTCTATCCCAGGATATGAAAAGGTGGACAAAAGCACCCCTCTGTTCACATGGAAGCAAGAGAATCTGACCTGCCTTTGAGCACAGCTTTTGCTGTTGTGCTCCTCAAGCTGTGTGGGGTTTCAGGGGGGCTTTGCAAGGTATTACCATGCATGTGATGTGGTTTTCATGTGTGTTCCCTCATGAATGCCAAGAGAAAAGGGAGGAGATGCTCATTGGAGGTTCTTTATTTTCGTCGGGGTGCAAGCTGGGGTTGCTTAGCCTGGAGGAGACTCAGGGGTGACCTTATTGCTCTCTACAACTACCTGAAGGGAGGTTGTAGACAGACAGACGTTGATCTCTTCTCCCAGGCAACCAGCACCAGAACAAGAGGACACAGTCTCAGGCTGCACCAGGGGAGGTTTAGGCTGGAGGTTAGGAGGAAGTTCTATACAGAGAGAGTGATTGCCCATTGGAATGGGCTGCCTGGGGAGGTGGTGGAGATGCCGCACTGGAGGTGTTCAGGAGGAGACTTGATGAGGCACTTGGTGCCATGGTTTAGTTGATTAGGTGGTGTTGGATGATAGGTTGGACATGATGATCTTGAAGGTCTCTTCCAACCTGGTCTGGTCTGGTCTATTCTATTCTGTTCTATTCTGTTCTGTTCTGTTCTGTTCTATGGAACCCAGTGACATGGTTCAAAAGGAGCTGTGAACATGGAGTAGTTCCTGGGTGAAAAAGGAGTCTGCTCACTAAAAATAAAGTCAAACCACAGATTATATTAGTGTGGATTTTGCATCTACACCCTAACATATGGGCTGTAAGAGAGACAGATACCTTTTTCTCTCCTCCAAGCACTGGCTCTGAGAAGACTCCACTGTGCCTGCACTGCTTTCCTCTGCCAGGTGCAATTCCAACAGCCCTTGGCAAGAGCCAGCAGGGCTGCTCTTGGTTTTCTTTTTTCACTCTTGCTTTATTAAGAAAGCTCCCAAACACAGCCAGCCTTGCTGTGCTCAGGCCTTTACTGGGGCTGCTGCTGGCCCTGTCTGAGGAACGCCTGACATGTATATCAGGTGCTCCTGGCTTTCCCGCTCCTCAGCATCTCCAAGTGCTCCCACCTGGACCTGCAGCCAGCTTGCTGCGTGTCTGCCCACATCCTTCTGCAAATAACCCACAACTCCACACTTGTAATTGTTTAAGCTCTCTTGCAGTCAGCCAGGTAACCTGCCACCACATGCTGATTGCCTCCTGCCGACCCGTGCCTGAGGACTCTGCCATGCAATTAAGCAAACCCACTGCGACATGTCTGGGGAGGCACTGGAGGTGATTTGCCCTCAAGAAGAGGATTTGCTGGATATTGGGAAAATTCCCCCCAACACTGACAGTGAACTCCTCTCCTGCAAGTGGTTCCAAAGCCACTCGTTGCAGCTTGAGGCACTGCTTATGTTGGGAGGGAGACTGAGTGTTTGCTAGGACAGCAGGTTGGTCAGAGCATCTTCACGGGTGGGAGTGCTGATCTGCTTTGAGAGTAGGAGGGATCTACAGAGGGATGGGGCTGGGATGATGGATTGAGGCCAACTGTATGAGATTCAACAAGGTCAAGTGCTGGATCCTGCACATGGGTTACAACAACCCTGGGAATGCTTCAGACTGGGGGCAGAGTGGCTGGAAACTGCCTGGTAGAAAAGCATGTAGGAGTGCTGGTTGATAACAGCTGAGCATGAGCCAGTGTGTGTCCAGGGGGCCAAGAAAGACAACAGCATCCTGGCTTGGATCAGCAATGGTGTGGCCAGGAGGACCAGGGCAGGGATTGTCCCCTTGTACTCAGCACTGGTAAGGTCACACCTTGAGTACTGTGTTCAGTTTTGGGCTCCTCACTACAACAAAGACATTGAGCTGCTGGAGCAGGTCCAGAGAAGGGCAATGAAGCTGGTGGAGGGTCTGGAACACAAATCTTGTGAGGAGCAGCTGAGGGGAGATGGGGTTGTTCAGTCTGAAGAAGAGAAGGCTGAGGGGAGACCTCATTGCTCTCTACAGCTCCCTGAAAGGAGATTGGAGCCAAGTGGGGGACAGTCTCTTCCTCAAGGAAAAAGGGGCAGGCCAAGAGGAAACATCCTCAAGGTGTTCCAGGGGAGGTTCAGATTGGACATAATGAAAACAACAAAAAAAAATCCCCAAAGGGTTGTCAAGACCTGGGCCAGGCTGCCCAGCCTGTGCTGGGATAATGATTGAGTTTGATCTTTAAGGTCTTCTCCAGCTTAAACCGTTCTATGTCCCTCTGATGCTGCAAGATCCCCCTCACCCCTCCAAGCTGTTCAAGTGCTTCACCACCTTTCCCCCTCCTCTGCCTCACAACAACTCATGATGCTTAATGGCATAGATGAGTCAAAATCTCTCTTTCCTCCCACTGTTGCTCTGCAGAGGTGATGGGATGAGGAGGAGCACATCTGAGGGTGGCTCAGCCCCGCTTCTGCTGCTGGGGGATCATGTCCCCAGCCAAGGAGCACTTTGTGGCTGCTGGGGCAGGGCTGCCCACTTAGCCACACATCTGGCTGGTTGTGATTATCACTCTTTCCCTTTTGGAGGAGGTTTAAGAGAAAGCACTCAGAAAACAGTTCTGGTCCTTGGCAAGGCAGCTGAAGCCCCCATCTGTTGCTTCTTACGTTGTGAAGCTGCTCTCTGCTTCCCATGCCAGCTTGGTTCCTGTTAAATGGAGCCTCACAAGGTCATGAGAGCCAAACAGCTCCTAAATTAGCTAAGACATTAATCAGGTCCCATTTGGATTAGTGCAGGGTGTCTACACCCTCGTCCTCCCCTTCATAAATTAAGCTGGGTTTGTATCTTCAAGGCTTCTCTGGAATCGAGTCCTCTCCCTGCTCCACCCCTTTCCCAGTTGCTGGTGACAAGTACACACAGCTTAATTGGTTGGCATGGGAAAGGGCTGACATTAATTGGCTGAGTTTGGCATGCAGGGTCCTTGCTGTGCCTCCCAGGGATCTTATCAATCCCATCTCGAGACCAGCAGCCCCTGAGCGTGGCTGCCAGCTTTGATGGGGTTTGATTCTCCGCTGCTGCCGCTGATCGAGGTTTTGTTTGGCTTCCACGGCACTTTGGCTGGGGAAGAGCAGTTTTCCCAGCACAGCTGGCAGTTCCAGCTGGGAATACAGAGGTGGAAGGGATGTGCAGGAACTGCCTCCCCACAGGCGGGTGGGAGAGGAC
The DNA here is from genome assembly GCA_033816785.1 of Picus viridis. Lineage (NCBI taxonomy): Eukaryota > Metazoa > Chordata > Aves > Piciformes > Picidae > Picus > Picus viridis. Next base: position 20,489,271 of record CM066580.1, on the reverse strand, counting down.
ACCTTGCTTGTGGATGGGGTGCGAGGAGCATTGGGGTCCTCTTGGGTCCGGGATGCAGCTCCTGGAAGCAGGTCGTGGGTGTAGACACCCAAACAACTTCTGTAGATGGTTGAGATCTCTTCTCACCTGCATTACCTCTGTGTCTGTGGCAGCTTGTGGTGAAGGCCAGGGGTGGCACAGCTAAACTGCCACCTCCCAGAAAGGAAGGTCCTTGTCCTTCCTTCTCAAAGTGTCTCCCATTGCTCCAGTTTTGCAGGGCAGGGGCTGAGTGAGGAACCTTTCCCTGCACTAGATCTTTCCCTGAGAGCCCTTCCTGGGTGTGTAGCCTAATTTTATGTCAGTCCATCCTCCCTACAGGGTCCAGGGTTAGAAAATGAGCTGCAAATGAACACTTTGTGAACCACGGGGATGGCTGTCTTGGGTCTCTGACAAGTTTCAAAAGCCAGGGACTTTGAGGGACAAACTCAATCTTTCCTGGGGCTGATGGTGTTCACATCCCTCCCTTTACGTGATTAATTCTTAACTCATCTTCATAATTAACTGTGAAAGACAGCAGCTGTCCCTCCTCTCCAAACAGCCTTTTCCCCATCAGGGAGCAGTACTTGTGCTGAGCTGAACAGGACATTTCTGGTAGCTCTAACTATAAAAAAATAATTTGATGCTGCTTTTATTACCTGGTTATGACTGTCTGCTTTGGCTGGTTTTACTTAATGGGGTCCTAAATGGCCTTGCAGCCACCTCGGCAATGCTGCGTCGGTGTCGGTGTCTGCACTTAATGAGGTTTACAGAATCCCAGCGTGGTGGGGGGGTTGGAAGGAGCCTCTGGAGAACCTCCAGCCCAACCCCCTGCTAAAGCAGGGGCACCCACAGCAGCTTGCCCAGGATCACAATATCCAGGCAGGTTTGGAATCTCTCCCGAGAAGGAGGCTCCACAACCTCTCCGGGCAGCCTGGCACCCTCACAGGAAAGAAGTTTCTCCTCCTGCTCAGATGGAGCCTCCTGGGTAATCAGTTTGGGTGGAAGGAGAAATAATGAAACTTTTGACTGCTCAGAAGAGCTGTGCTGGGGGAGCTGGGCAGGAAATGGATGTTAGAAATGCCCAGCCAGCAGCAGAGCTTCACTTTATTCCTGCATTACAAAGTCTGTGGAATGCTAGCCCTGCCCTGGCAGTGGAGATGACCGTGGGATTTAAAGTGGGAATAGAGCATTCCTCCCTATCTTGTAGCAGATACAGTCCCACCTGATGGCATCTCCCTAAGTTATTACTCTAGTAATTAAACCACCTCCCCCGTGAGCAGCAGGACTGCTGCAGGCTCAGAGCACACCTGAAACCCTTCTTTCCATCCCAGACCTGCAGCTTCCCTGCTGAGGTCTGGAGATCTCTTGCTGTGGCCAACACTTGCTCTGCAGACATAGGATGCTGTTCAGCAAACCTCAGAACATCCCTTCTCCTGTGGCTTTCCCAGAGGGAGATGGTATCTTGACATAACTTCGCTGTCAGGAAGTTTAACAATGCTCAGCTTAGGTTTTCTTTCATTAAGATGATCCCCTGTAGCATGAGCTGCCTCTCGCTGCAGTGTTTATGTGCTCCAGCTATTTGCAGGATGCTGTCATCTCTCTCTTTAGCTTCAAGTAGGGCAGATGCTGCTCTTTAAACGTTTCTGCCTGGATTCCTTCAGCCTCTAGACCATTAGAGCTTCCCCTTAAACTCTTCTCGGCGTATCAATATCTCTTCTAGCAATTACATGCTTAAAGAGCGTGCAATATTCCCTTGTTTTAATGCACCCTCTCCAGCCCACTATAAGCTCACAGCAACGTGTCCACAGAGGAGAAGGCCAAAGCCTTCCTTGGGAAGCTTTCCACTCCATCCACAATTATCTCTCTCAGGGAGAGAATGAGAAAGAGCACATGCTGCAAGTGACAGGCTCTCTCGGAGCGCTCTTGGACCGCGTTCAACAGCTAATGGCAATGACAGGGGAAGGACGGCTGAGGCAGCAGGGTGGGCTTGCCTCCCTGCCTCAGCCTGGCCTGGGGGCTGCTGTGTGGGCATGGAGGTGGCAGTGGGAGCTGGGCTTTGGTTTAAGGTGAAACAGGTGCACGAGCAAACAGGTGAGACCCTCGCTCGCAGCCTGCGCAGACCCACAGGCAAAGGATCAGGCGGTGTGGGTCTTCTCTTTCTCTGCTGCAACAAGAAACCAGGTTGTCTTCAAAGCCAAGTCCTGGCACCCAGCGTACACCAGGCAGAGGGCAACCATCCAGGTCACGTCAGCAAGCCTCCCCTGACACGGCAGGTGACAGTGCACAGCAGGAAGCACAGGATGGCTTGGGTGGGAAGAGACCTTTATAGCTCATCTACTCTACTCTGCCCCACTGAGGTCACATCTGGAGGGCTGGGTCCAGTTCTGGGCTGCCTAGGTCAAGAGAGACAGAGAAGTACTGGAGAGTGTACAGTGGAGGCTATGAAGATAAGGAGGGGACTGGAGCATCTCTCTGACAAAGAAAGACTGATAGTTCTGGGGCTCTTTAGCCTGGAGAAGAACAGACTGGGAGGGGACCTAAATCCTTATCAGTATCTAAGCAGTGGGGGACAAGAGGATAGGGCCAGACACTTTTCAGCGGTGCTCAGTGACACAAGGGGCTGTGGGCACAAGTTGGAACCAAGGAGGTTCCACCTGAACGTGAGGAAAACTTCTTTCTCGTGAGGGCGCTGGAAGCCTGGCCCGGGCTCTCGGGGAGGGGCTGTGGAGTCTCCTCCAGAGAGTTTCTAAACCCGCCTGGACGTTGCCATCCTGGGCAGGCTGCTTTGGGTGCCCCTGCTTTAGCGGGGGGGGGGGGAGTGGACTGGATGATCTCCAGAGATCCCTTCCAACCCTCACCATGCTGAGATTCTGAGATTCTGTAACTTGAGGTGGCACCTTCCCCCTTTGGAATACACAAACAGCTTTACTGTAGAAATCCTTCCTTTTATACCACATCTCCCTTCATCACGCTTTTTTGCTGGTTTTATGTGTGTTTTTTTTCATCCATGCCCTAAGTGGCAACGTGATACAGGAGGTGGATACAGTCTGGTTCTATTATACTCCTCTCTGTTGGTTTTGTTGTCCTCTCCTATCAGATCTCTGTGATTCAACCGCGTTGCTTTTGCAATGCAGAGATGCTATTGCAGATGAGTGACCAGGCCTGAGCGTTCCAAATGGCTCATTAGGAATGAGAATGGTCCCCAGTGGGAGAACTGAAGGTACAAGGAGGAAGATAAATCAGAGGGCAGAGAGGAAAGGAGAGAGATCACAGAGCATGTGACCCTGCTGACTTCGTCCAGCTGACACAGAAGTTGATCTTTTATTTTTGGTCATTGTTGCTGCTATTGCAAATCTCTTCCTTTTGAATGAACCGAGCCCTGCAGCGGGTGAGGTGCTGGCAATCAGGTAGAAGTGGCTGCTAATTTGCTGTGAAGGTCACTTCACTTGGTAAGCAAAGTTGTCGGAGTGGCTTATTTTCCCCCCTGATCCAGGGGAAAAGACCGCAGCAGAGGGCAAATCTCTCTCTCCCATTCCCCCAGCTCCTGCAGTTAGGGAGGTTTTTGTTCTGCGCCTTGGCAGCGTGGGGCCGTCTGCGTTGGCTCCGGCAGGTCCCGTTCCCCAGCTCCCCTGTTTAATTGCACTTCCATTGGCAAGTGGATCGGTGGCTGCATATGTTTCGAATGAACCCTCCACTTCAGACTGGTTTTACGGATCACCTTTGTCTGGTTGGCAGTTAAAGTCCTGATTTTCAGATGGGGGGGGGTGGTTTAGTGCCCATCCTCCTCCTTCGGCTCCTCTTCCTCCTCATCCTTTTCGTTCTCTAATATTCCCTCCATTCCTGATGCATTTCAGAAGCCTCCAGTGTGGAATCATTTGCCTCCTCCCTCCACAAGAGCCACGTCTTTTGGGAGGCCATCTGGGTTTTCCCCTGCTGAACGGGGCTGTCTCCAGTCTTGCCCGATTTTTAGGTGCTTGTGGGGAATAAAAGAGACGGAGGGGGGAGGAATAAATAAATAAAAGGAGACTGAGAGAGCAAAGGAGGAGGGTGAACTTAGCCCCGTGGTAAATCCATCCCTGAAGCTGTGGTGCGAGCAGGAAATGATCTCTTAACACTGTGCACCTGCATCCCTGGGAAGAGCATCCAAAAAGGGGCCCAAGCCCACGGCAGGGTCCACAGGAATGGTGCTCATGAGTCCAACTGCAGGGAGTTTTAAAACTCCTTGGCCAGCTTCAATCCTCGCTCGGCTTCTGGTTCCTGCCTCCCCGTGCCTCTGCCAGATGCGCTCTCCCCTTCCCTTATCCTACAGCAAATGAATCCCAGCGCTGTTGGAAAGGATTGAGGCAGCAGCTCTGGAAGCTGGGGGCCATCACAGCCCTGAGATGCTGACAGCATCTCGGTGCCCTGCACAAATGCACCGACGTGTTTGCAATGCTCACCGCAATGCTGGCACCTGGAATTGTGCTGCCGAGGGGCTTTCAGTCACCACATCAGGTCTGGAAGCATCAGACTTGGGATCTCGTATCCTTCCCATGCCAGAGCTCCTCATCAGGAAGAAATTAATGTGTACACAGATGAAAAGGCTTTATCCAGAGCCTGGGCTGGCTGCTCCCAGCCCCGGCATGGAGCCTCCTGGCTTAACCCCACGCAGCAAGGTGTAAGAGGCAGAGGCAGAGAAACAGCAACAGGGCCGAAACCAGAGCAGGAGGGAAATCTCCTGCTCAGGCAGGAATCCAGTCGGGCTGCTGGGGGTGGGGTGGGTGTCAGCGTCCCTGCTCTCGTTACAAACCGGATGAGGCTGACAGTGCGTCTGGCCAAGGTGCCTCCTGAAGCACAGGTCTTACAGGTCTGCTGGCTCCTCCATTCAGGAGGGACACCAATTAAAGCATCCTCAAAGATCCAGCGCTCAGGGCTTCCCCTGAGCCTGGAGGATTGGAAATGTTGGGAATGTGCAAGTAAAAGCACAACAGAAAGGCGGCGATTGCCAGTGAAGCAGACGCACCCGTTCAGAGGCAAACACTCCCTCCCCAGCCTTGCCAGGGAATTCACCTGTTCTTTTCCATGTGGAGCAGTGCCTGACCTTCGCAGGGAAGCGCCCCTGGCTCCCAGCTCAAGTGCTCTAAGGACACAGCCGCTCGCAGACAAGCGTCCTGCCCTAGCTCAGCGCCGTGTGCATGAGATGGTGGTCAACGCGCCCCAATTTTTCCTGCTCACCTCCCCACCCGACAGATGCGAAGGAAGAAAGGGGTCAAGAGAGCCTTTGGCAGCAGAGAACTAAAGCTTGGAAGAGCCTGAAAGGAATCGCCTGCAGCTGCTGCCGTGGCATGCTGAAAGCCCAGCCATGACTCGGCTGCTCAGATTCCAGCGGGATGGGAGAGGTGATTTCTCCAGGCTCTGCTTCTCCCTGCCCCACGGGGGCTATAACAAGGCAATTGTGGGATTTAAGTCCATGATGGCGGGGATTAGGCGTTCCTCAGCCGAGACTGCTCCACATTCTTTCCCCCTGCTTTGCCACTCTCCCTTTTCCCTGACCAGAAACCAGCTCGCTTCAGCTCCCTTCCCCTTACGGCGCTGGCGGAGTTTACAGCCCCGCGTCCCTTCCCTTAGCCTGTGTGCCTTGATTTAAGGCTTTGATTTAAAAGTTATTTTTTACAATAAGAGAAAAGACGGTGCATGCCAAAAAAAGCAGTTCCATAAAATGCTGAACATGACTTGCATTCTGTAATTGCAAACCTGAGAGACTCGGAGTAATTGACATCTTGGATGTATTGCAGAGTATCATATTTAATCTTGAAAAGCAGGTTCCAGGCAAAGGAGGCAACTGCCAAGCCAAACTCCTGCTCCTCGCCGGGCTCCTACCATAACTCATTTTCGAATCCATTCAGCACAGGCCTGAACCTAAATGTTTACGTTTTTGATTTACTAAGATAACATTCCCGGGTCACCGAAACTGTTTGTCAGGGAAGGGCTCGGAGACAGCAGGAATTAGTGATGCTCCAGCTCAAGCCCCGGGAGGTGTGACCACGGCTGGCATTCTCCTAGCACTCCGTGAAGAGCTGTGTCCTTCTCCCAAGATGTGGGGAGCGGCAGTGAGGTCTCGCCATAGACTCGTTAAGCCATGAGGATGCTTAGGGGACTTGAGCATCTCCCCTGTGAAGAGAGACTGAGAGAGTTGGGGCTGATTAGTTTTGAGAAGGGAAGGCTGAGAGGGGATCTGATCAATGGCTATCAATATCTGAGGGCTGGGTGTCAAGCAGAGGGGGCCAAGCTCTTTTCAGTGGTGTGCAGTAATGAGTCACAGAATCACAGAATCACCAAGGTTGGAAGAGACCTCAAAGATCATTGAGTCCAACCTGTCACCCAACACCTCATGACTACTAAACCATGGCACCAAGTGCCACGTCCAATCCCCTCTTGAACACCTCCAGGGATGGTGACTCCACCACCTCCCTGGGCAGCACATTCCTAGCACAATGGCTAATGACTTTCAGTGAAGAACTTTCTCCTCACCTCCAGCCCAAACTTCTCCTGGTGCAGCTTCAGACTGTGTCCTCTTGTTCTGGTGCTGGTTGCCTGGGAGAAGAGACCACCCCCACCTGGCTACAACCCCCCTTCAGATAGCTGTAGAGAGCAATAAGGTCTCCCCTGAACCTCATCTTCTCCAGGCTAAACAACCCCAGCTCCCCCAGCCTCTCCTCATAGGCCTCTCCCCAGCCTCGTTGCCCTTCTCTTGAACACAGGAGGTTTCACCTCAGCATGAGGAGAAACTTCTTTACAGTGAGGGCAACAGAGCCCTGGAGCAGGCTGCCCAGAGAGGTTGTGGAGTTTCCTCCCCTGGAGACTTTCAAAACCTGCCTGGATGTGTTCCTGTGTGACCTGCCCGGGGTGATCCTGCTTTGGCAGGGGGGTCAGACTCGACGATCTCTGGAGGTCCCTTCCAACTTCTAACACTCTATGATTCTAAGGGTGGAAAATGCCTCCTAGATCATAGAGCCCCTAGATCATCAAGCCCAACTGTTAACCTGGCACTGCCAGGTCACTAAAACCATGTCCCCCACCACCACAGCTGGAGGCTTTTTGACCAGTTGCAGGGATGGGACTCCACCACTTCAGCTCCTGGTGCCTCTTTGGGTGGCACACCCCGTTTCGTAGGGGCGATGCTCGAAGCTCATCGTGTGAGGTGCAAGCGACGCAGTGAGGTCTGTGGCGGCTTCTCTGCTGGGATCTTCATTCATGAGTAGGAAATGGCACAAATGGTGGGGCTGGCTGAGCAGGAGCTGCCCCAGCAGCGTGACTCTCGGTGTGTATTTTTGTCAGCCCATGACTTGGGTGATTCCACACACCCGTGGGACGCGGCAGATGCCGGGGAGCACATCTCCGGCGGGAGCAGCGTGGCGGGGGGCGAGCCAAACCCCTGAGCTAACCCCCATGGCTTTCCACTTCTCCTCTGCCTATGCAGTGCAGCAGCTTCTGTAGAGTATCTGTCCCACATTATGGTGGTTTACAGCCCGGCTATAAACATTTGCTTCTGTTTGAAATACAACAAATATAAGCGGAAATCTGCTGCCTGCTTTATGCATCCTGGTGAAAAAAAAAAGGGAGAGCAGTCAAGAGTGTGTGCAGAGGCCAGGCCAGCCCTCTCCTTGCAAAGCAGAGTGTTTACATGGCTGCAGAGTGCAGTGGAGCACGCTGCTGATTTACAGTGGTGCAAAGGAAAAGAAAGCAGAGAAGCCAGGAATGTGGAAGGGAATGATACGCCCCTGGCCCTGGAAATGAAGACGCAGCCCCTGGCACCGCAGCTCCTGAGAGCCTCCACTGAGCTACTTTTAAACCAGGCCAAATGCTGAGTCGGTGACTCACGCTGGATAGGGCCAGATATTTGAACTCCTCTTCTTAAAGGTCTCCTAGCAGGGCTTCTGGGACCATGAGTTTCTTCTCGTGAGCGAGGCTAGCAGCAGCAGTGTGCCAGGTTTGTTTTGTTAAGTCTGTTATAGCTGCTCCCAGAATTCAGCCAGGATTAGGGTGGTGTTGAATGACCTGGACAAGGGTCCAGGTGAAGGGCTGGGAAGAATTGAACCTCAGGCAGTTCAACAAGGGCAAGTGTAGAGTTCTGTACCTGGGGAGGAATATCCCCCTGCACCAGTAAGGGTGAGGGCTTGACCTGCTAGGAAACAGCTCTGCAGAGTGGCATTTGGGAGTGCTGGGGGTCAAGTCGCCCACAAACCAGCAATTGGTCCTTGTGGCCAAGAAGGACAGTGGTGTCCTGGGGTGCATTCAGAAAAGTGTAGCCAACAGGTGAAGGAAGGTCCTCCTGCCCCTTTTCTCTGTGCTAGTGAAGCCACATCTGGAGTACTGGGTCCAGTTCTGGGCTCCCCAGTTCAAGAGAGACTGGAACTACTGGAGAGAGTCCAGTGGTGGCTGTGAAGGTGAGGGGACTGAATCATCTTTCTGATGAGGAAAGGCTGAGAGCCCTGGGCCTGTTCAGGCTGCAGAAGAGCACTGAAAGGGGATCTGGTCAATGCTCATCAGTATCTAAAGGGTGGAAAACAAGAGGATGGGGCCCTTCCCTTTTCAGTGGTGTCCATCAATAGGGCAAGGGCCAACAGAGGCACAAGCTGGAGCCCAGGAGGTTCCATCTGAACAGGAAGAGAAAATTCTTTGCTGTTTGCCAGAGCCCTGGAGGAGACTTCCAAGAGACTAGCAGACTTCCTAGGCAACCAGCACCAGAACAAGAGGACACAGTCTCAAGCTGCACCAGGGGAAGTTTAGGCTGGAGGTGAGGAGAAAGTTCTTCACGGAGAGAGTTGTTAGCCATTGGAATGCGCTGCCCAGGGAGGTGGTGGAGTCACCATCCCTGGAGGTGTTCAAGAGGGGATTGGATGTGGCACTTGGTGCCATGGATTAGTAGTCATGAGGTGTTGGGTGACAGGTTGGACTTGATGATCTTTGAGGTCTTTTCCAACCTTATTGGTTCTATGGTTCTATGATTGTGAAGTCTCCTTCTCTGGAGAGATTCCAAACCCACCTGGACATCATGAGGCTGGGCAAGCTGCTGTGGGTGACCCTGTTTGAGCAGGGAGGTCAGACTAGGTGATCTCCATGCTGGGACTCTGGGATGATCTGGTGCTAGATGATGGAAATAATACCCTTGACCTAACAGGTTACAGGGGGGAAGGAGCTTCCCTTCCCCTCCTTTGGGGTGGGTTTCCCAGCAGTTTGGGGATGGTTTGGGGGTCAAGGCTGGCAGCATTTGGGAAGGGGTTATTATTTGCCCAGCTGCACATCTTTATTCATAACATGCTCATTGTTCCTCACATTTTGCATATTTCATTGTGAGGAGCGGGGCTGGGAGCTGGGGAGTGTGGTGGTGGTGCCTGGGGAGGGGGGAAGCAATCGCCACGTCTCCCAGAGCTGGGCTGCTCCTTTCTGTGGGCTGCAGCAGGAGCCCCGTGGCTGACAGGATGTTCACATCTGGGGCCGATTTGTGGACAATGGAGCACCATCCACTGGCTGCACACGGACGAGCTGTGACAACTTGACAGCCTGCCCAGGAATTCAGACCCGACGGTTGCTCTCCAAAGCGCTCCGAGTTGTCTGATCCAGCGTTGGTGGCGGGGGAGGGGGATGGAATCAGAATTTCAAAGGCAGGGAAATAAAAGAAAAGTTGCCTCTTTTATTTTTCTGTCTCTCTCTCTCTGTATTTTTGGCATGGGTGATGAGTGGCATTCAAGCCTCCCTTCATCTGGTGAGAGAGGCCTTTGGGAGTGGGAACAGCAGGAACGGGCACACTTCAAAGCCAGGCAGGGTGCTGGTCTAGGATGGTCCTCTTGCCCACTCAGCTCTTGGCTGGTCTCTCGCTCTGGTCCCTGCCTGCATGCTGCCTGTGGCCAGACGTGCAGCAAGAGGCTCTCCTCCTCTTCTTCTTGCTTGGATGCTCTGGGCTCACTGGGGCTCTGCTTGGGCACCCTGGGGTCCTGGCATAGGAGGTGATGTGGGCAGGAGGGGCTTCAGCCACTTCAGCTCACTCCAGAGGAAAATATCTCTTCCTGTTCTCAACTGTCCTGCGGGACAAAGGTTCTCCATCATCCCAAGCCACAGAATGCTTTTGGTTGGAAGAGTCCCATCAGGAACCCAGCATTGCTGAGTCACCACTAAACCATGTCCCTCAGTATCTACACAGCTTTTCAACCCCTCCAGGGATGGTGACTCCACCACTGCTCTGGGCAGCCTGCTCTAGGGCTTGACAATCATTTTAGGGAAGAAAATGTTCCCAATGCCCAACCAAAACCTCCCCCAAAGATGGGGAGGCTTTTTCTTCATGTCCTATCACCTGTTCCTTGTGAGAAGAGACTGTTACACATCTGGCTCAAATCCCCTTTCAGGGAGTTATAGAATAGAATAGAATAGAATAGAATAGAATAGAATAGAATAGAATAGAATAGAATAGAATAGAATAGAATAGAATAGAATAGAATAGAATAGAATAGAATAGGAATAGAATAGAATAGGAATAGAATATAATAGAATATAATAGAATGGAATAGAATAGAATAGAATAGAATAGAATAGAATAGAATAGAATAGAATAGAATAGAATAGAATAGAATAGAATAGAATAGACCAGGTTGGAAGAGACCTTTGAGATCATCGAGTCCAACCTATCACCCAACGCTATCTAATCAACTAAACCATGGCACCAAGCACCCCATCCAGTCTCTTCCTAAACACCTCCAGTGATGGTGACTCCACCACCTCCCTGGGCAGCACATCCCAATGGCCAATCACTCTCTCTATGAGGAATTTCTTCCTAACATCCAACCTATACCTCCCCTGGCACAGCTTGAGACTGTGGCCTCTTGTTCTGGTGCTGCTTGCCTGGGAGAAGAGACCAACCCCCTCCTGGCTGCAACCTCCCTTCAGGGAGTTGTAGAGAGCAAGAAGGTCTGCCCTGAGCCTCCTCTTCTCCAGGCTAAGCAACCCCAGCTCCCTCAGCCTCTCCTCACAGGGCTGTGCTCCAAACCCCTCCCCAGCTTTGTTGCCCTTCTCTGGACACCTTCCAGCAACTCAACATCTTTCCTAAACTGAGCAAGAAGGTCTCCCCTCAGCCTCCTTTTCTGCAGGCTGAACAACCCCAGTTCCATCAGCTGCTCCTCAGACTTGTGCTCTGGACCATAACCACACCCAGCAGCAATGCAGTGTGCGACACTCTGTCCATGCAGCAAGGCGACAGGCTCCTGAGATGGCGTGGTGACTCCTCAACCCCTCCTTTGGCTTAGGACATCAATCTGCACCATGTGCTGATTACCCCTTCCCCTCACTGGTCCCTCTGACCAGCAGGCTGGAGACAGAGAGCACCTGGCTCTGAGCAGAGGAGATGCCATCTCTCCTTGAACACGCTCTGAGGCTGCTCTGCCGCTCCACAGGACACGTGCTGCATCGCTTCCCTCCCTTCCGTGCAGCAACCTGGTGTAAGTAGGTCTGAGCAAGCCTGACAAAATGCAGGGGGACCTAAATTCCATTACCTTGCACACCAGTGCTGAATCTGACCCTGGGGATTAATTAGATAAACAACCATCCTGTACAGTCCCTTACATCAACCTACAAGCAAGGCTCCATTAAGGATTACGTTGTCACTAACCTAAGCCCTTAGTGATTTAATTAGACAATTAGAGGGTGCTTGGGAAGGCTCCTGGAGTAACCAGAGATATTAACACCATTTGTATTTATATTTAATGGCAGCACAGAAGGGAGTTTAATTATTCTGAGGCTTGCTCATCTTTAAACTTCCAAAGAGGAAATTCTCTTCTGGCTGCAGCAGTCTCGCAGGTGCTGTCACAAGCATTGTCTTGGGTACACCCTGGGGCCAAAACCTCTTTTCCTGCAAACCCGTTTGTCTCCTTGGCAAGGTGCTTTGTTGGTGCCCATGCCGTGGGTAGCTGCAGGAGGAATGGGAACAAGCCCTGGGCTGGCTGGATCTGAGCAGAGGTAAGTAGCAAGGGTCAGAAAGTTGCATGCAGTGGTGCTCAGGGTGGTGAAATCCATGGCAGGCTCAATAGCTGCACGTGGGAGAGTGCTGGCTGTGTTCCCTGCTGCTCAGCACTCTGTAAGGAGCAGGATGTTCATTGCCATGGTGAGCGAGGTGCTGAGCAGAGCCTCAAACGGGCACAATAAGCCTCAGGTGGGTCCTCTGCAGCATCCGTGGCTGTGGGCAGCTTGAATAGAATAGAATAAGAATAGAATAAGGATAGGATAGGATAGGATAGGATAGGATAGGATAGGATAGGATAGGATAGGATAGGATAGGATAGGGATAGGATAGGGTAGGATAGAATAGAATAGAATAGGAATAGAATAGAATAGAATAGAATAGAATAGAATAGAATAGAATAGAATAGACCAGGTTGGAATAGACCAGAGACCTTCAAGATCATCGAGTCCAACCTGTCACCCAACACCACCTAATCAACTAAAGCATGGCTCCACCACCTCCCTGGGCAGCCCATTCCAACAGCTAACAACTCTCTCTGTGAAGAGCTTTCTCCTCACCTCGAGCCTATACCTCCCCTGGCACATCTTGAGACTGTGTCCTCTTGTTCTGGTGCTGGGTGCCTGGGAGAAGAGACCAACCCCCACCTGGCTACAACCTCCCTTCAGGGAGTTGTAGAGAGCAATGACAGTAACAGCTTGGTAGCATCAAATAGAACCTGGTGACTAGGGAGAGGCTTTGGCTCATGTCAGCTGCAGCTTCACGTTGGGGATGAGCTGCAATCTCAGCAGGAGGAAAGTCTTTGTCTCAGCACCGGGTAGCTCTCAGCCCCCTCCTCATCAATCCCAGCCTTGTACCCTTCCTCCCTGCTCTCCTAAAGATGCCATCCTTGCAATCTCCCTGCTGATAATTCTATTTTCACTGTATTACAGCCCTGGTAACACAATTAAGCCTAAATAATATAGATGAAGTGGAGAGTAATTCGATTTGCTAACTAATGTTTGAGTGAAGTAGATGTTTTCTTTCCCCCTGTTTTGATGAATCCACAGCTGGCTAAACCCACAACCCTTCCTCCACTCCCCTGTCCTACAGTGAAAAGTGGATGCAGAGGAATGATTCACCAGAGGGATGGATCCAGACTTCAGGAGAACGAGAGGATGTTTGCTTTGGTTTGTGTGTGGTAGGGCTGAGACCCTCTTGGGAGCTCTGTGAATGGGATGCCCTCAGCTAATCAAAGACAATGAGGAGAAGTGGGGTCAATGATCCATTCAATCAAAGCATAAGGCAAATGATACATTGAGCAGCTCCAGAAAGGGGTAATTTGACCACTGGTGCAGAGAGCCATCTGGTCAAGGGGAAGAGGAGAGGAGGGGGTGTGTGTGTGTGTGTGTGCCAGGCTCTGAGATGGGCACCTCTGGGGTGGAGGCGAGCTCCGAGACTGGCATCGCTGGGATGGAGGTGAGCTGGAGGCTTCAAGCCACTGCTTGTTCTCTGCACAGAGCCTCACTCCACACATGCACACAGCCTGATTTAGATGGAAGAGAGGCAGTGCTGGCCTTTAAATGTATGAAAAATTCTTCTTTGGAGCCTAAAGAGTAGATGTTTGTGTGTGACCTGGTTTTCCAGGAGCTGATTAACTGGTGATGGGCTTGGTGAGCTGATGCTGAGGGATATTGCACATAGTTATTCAGGGTCAGGACTTTGGCTTGTTGTGTTCCTCTTTTCCATTTGCAAAGGGCAAAAAATATGAGCAGGGAGCTCACCAAACCTGTGTAAATAAGAAATAAGAAAGGAAAAATAAAACTGCAGGGAACAGCTTCCTCTCCTGTGTTCACTCTGCCTTTTTCAGGCAAGTCTGCTGCTCACCCTCACAACCTCCAAGCTCTCCCGAAGCACCCACGTCCCAGTAAGCCAAGAACCTGTTCCAGTAAGCCAGGAACCAGTTCACACTCAGGCTACCACCTGGGGATGATCCAGTTTCCATGGCATGGGGGAATCTCTTCATCAACCCAACCTGCAGCAGTGGCCAGGCTCTGCCAGCTCAGAGCAGTGCCCTGGGAAGGGCTTTCGGGAGGTATTTTGCAAATCCTTTTTATTTTCTGATCACTGAAAGATGCAAAAGGTTGGGGTTGAAGGGAAAAAAGACCCAACATCAGTATGTGGCCTTGAGGGGGTGCACAAAGTCCAGAGCCCTTCCTGTGCTGAGCAATGATGGGTAGCCCATTTATTCAGAAGGGCTAAGGCTGATCTGGACCAAGTCCCTCCTGCACAGCAGTAGCAAGCAGAGGCAGGGAGGGAGCTGAAGCAGGAATTGATGGTTAGGTGGTGGCAGGGGAAATGCCAGGATGCTTTATTCAAAGTAGATGTGCTCCCCAGGCTGTCAGATGAGGAAGTAAATGGGGAACACAGCCTCTTTCATGTGGGTTTTGGTCCTGGTTGCAAGGAGTCAGGCTGGGATTAACTGTCCTGCTGGAAAAGGGCCATGAGAACAGCCTCTTGCAGGGTGTCTGAGCTCTTTTACCAGGGACCCTGGCTGGAGCCAGCTGGGCAGGTGGTCAGGGAGGCAGAAGTGGGGCTTAGATGTGCTTTCCAGTGCTCCCAGTGCCCCTGGATGGGTTGGTGTGTGGGTGGGCAGGGCTCTCTCTGCCAGATCTGCTTTTCCATGTCCTGCTGCCTTCCATACCCTGAGATTCGTGAGTCTCAGCTGTGAAAGCAGCTGCAGCCCCTCTGCTCAAGAGGGCAGAGACACTCTTAAAGCCTCCCACAGCTGCTCTGGCTGCACGGACAGTCCAAGGGTGCTGAGCTGTGGGCCTCTGCCACACCGTGGTGGTGTCCCGATGCCCGGCCCATCTTACCGGTGCGGAGACCCCAGTGCAGGCGCAGCCCAGGGTTGAGCACGTTCCCAGAGGAGATGGTTGAAGCCACCTTGCTCAGGAGGAGCAGAAAGCTCAGCTGAGCTGTGGAAGGGGCCTCAGAGCCAAAGGAAGAGCTCTAGCTTGCTTTCTCCGCCGCGGTAGGAGCTCGTGAAAGCGGTGATGTCCAGATGAACATCTGCTTGGGATTCAGCGTGGAGCTGAGGGCTCTCCTGTCTCTTATTCCAGGCTAAAAAATGACGTGTGTTCCCCCACATCCTACCTTAGCTGCGACATGCCCCATAGCAGCACGGGGAGGGACTGCATTTCACACTGAAAGTGGGATGGGGAGGTTTCACAGCAGCATGCTCGTTCCTGCCTGAAGTGGAGAGATCCTGCATGGCTCCCACGAGTTCTGTCCCTTGCAGCAAAGATGGAGTGGGTTTACCACAGGGCTTGGATGATGGATAGTGAAGAGAACAAGGAGGGAGGAGGAAAGGCTTCACGCACGGTTCATCTACTCGGCAGACAGCGCCAAGGCACGGAACTCCTGGATGGGAACTCCACTGCTGGGAACCTGAGCTACCGCTGAGCAAACCCTCCTCCTGCGGGTGATGGAGCAGCTGAGGCCAGTCTGGATGCAGAGGGTGCTGGGGGTGAGGTGCTGGCTGACAAAGCGCCCATCTGAGCAGACGCTGGCTCCGCGCGTGCGCTTCAGCGCTCCCGGCTTTGAGGCTGCAAGCTGGGAGCTTGGAGAGCAGGAGCTCACTGCAAGCTTTGACCTAGATGGTTGCACTGGGATTGCAGCTCTGCAGCAGGGAGGCAGAAACTGGCTGCTTTTGTTTACCTCTGCACTGATCTTAATTCCTGCTCTTCTCCTCCCAGGGCTGGAGCTGCTCTCTACTTCCCAGTGGTTGCTCTTGGTGTTTTGTAGTTGGCTGGTGGCCCTAAGGACTCAGCTGCCCACCATAGTTCTCACCTGCAGAGCCTGCGTCCCCAAGAGCCAGGCTTGGAGGGTTTGCAAAGGAGCAGGGCCCTGGAGCCATGCAGCTGGGGACCTACAGCCTTTGGGGACAGCTCTGCCAGCTGGGAACACTGGGAAAACTCACCAGCTGAATGTCACCTCTCTCCTGCCTTCATCCCCCTGGTAAGCAGATGAGGGTGGTGTGAGCAGGACAGTGCCCAGGGCTCTCCGGGGCTCAGCAGTGCAGTGGTTGAAGCAGACACCAGCCTCTGGTCCTCTCCCAGGTGTGGGTCATGCAACAGCCAAGCACCTGCACAGTTCCCTGGCCCTGGCAGCTCTTGTCTGGGGCTTCCAGGATAGACTGGAAAGGGAGCATGGAGCTTCTCCAGTGCAGTGGGGTCACAGGGCTCTCTGGGGCTCAGCCCCGGCATCCCCTGCTCCTCTCCCATGTGTAGAGGGTGCGGATCATGGAGCTGCCAAGTGCCTGCATGGTTTCCCAGCCCTGCTAGCTCTTGACTAAGGGCTTCAGGGGGCGGCTGGAGGGTGAGTATGGAGCTTCCTCCATGCTGTCCTGCAGGCAAAAAGTCTGGGGGCACCAGCAAAATTTGTCTTTCCCCAAAGCTTTGTCTTCCAGCCAGGAATGAACTTCTGCCATCATGGCAGCCTCTGTCCCTTCCACCTTTCTCTTGGCAGTCAAGTTGTTAATAAGCTTCCTTTTGCTATGATTCCATCTAAATTACTATTTTAAAACAACTACAGATGTGCTAAATTGGCTCTGCATAATAGGATGAGATGGAGAATAAAGGTTTCCCCAGTGGGCTGTCGCCAGCACAGGTAATTTATTACCTGGGTGGCTAATTATATGCTTCTCAGCTTTCTAGGGTGAAAACATCTTGATATTTCCTAGTTAAGGAGCCCTGACACAAGTGAAATGACCAGACATGTGAATAGGAAACATGGTGATTAAGTACCTGAGAGATGAAGAATGCAAAGGAAAAGGCATTCTGCAGCCAGAAAAAATGAACTGTGTGATTTCCCTCCGCACCTTGGGAGAGCAGGGAAGGGCTGGACCTCTCCTCACTCCAGCCAATTCAGGCACTTTGTGCATGAAAACTGCAGCTAACTGAATTCCAAGATGGGAAAAGAAAAAAAACCAAAACCTAAACCAACAACCACCCTCCTGTGAGTCAGAGAGAAGAAGTTGTTTCATGAGTTCTGCATGTGGGCTTGGGAGCTTCAGGGGTTGGGGCCAGTGGGAAGGAGAAAGGATCACAGGATTGCAGGATCTTAGGGGTTGGAAGGGACCTCTGGAGATCATCCAGTCCTCCCCCTGCCAGAGCAGGACCAGAGAATCTAGCACAGGTCACACAGGAACACATCCAGAAGGAAAGACTCCAGAGAAGGAAACTCCACCACCACTCTGGGCAGCCTGTTCCAGTGCTCTGTGACCCTCGCAGTGAAGAAGTTCCTCCTCATGTTGAGGTGGAACCTCCTGTGCTGGAGTTAATATCCATTGCCCCTTGTCCTATAACAGGGAGCAAGTGAGCAGAGCCTGTCCCCTCCCTCCTGACTCCCAGCCCTCAGATATTGATAGACATTTATTAAATCCCCTCTCAGTCTTCTCCTCTCCAGACTGAACAGCCCCAGGGCTCTCAGCCTCTCCTCACAGGGCAGGGCTGCAGTCCCTTCAGCATCCTGATAGCCCTCCATTGGACTCTTTCCAGCAGATCCCTGTCCCTCCTGAACTGGGGAGCCCAAAACTGGGCACAATATTCCAGGTGTGGCCTCACCAGGGCAGAGTAGAGGGGAAGGAGAATCTCTCTCATTCTGCTGGACACACTCTAAATGCACCCCAGGATCCCATTAGCCTTCTTGGCTGCAAGGGCACATTGCTGACCCATAGAGAACTTCTTATGCACCAGCACTCCCAGGTCCTTCTCCACAGGGCTGCTCTCCAGCAGATCACCTCCTAACCTGTACTGCTGCAGTTTATTCTTCCTTCCCAGATGCAGCACTCTTCACTTATCCCTTCTGCTCAGTGCTGGCTGCAGTCCACCTCGCTCTGCAGAATGCTCTCCACCCCACCAGGCAGCCAGGAGCTCCCCTGGGGTGAGAAGGGCTCTATTGCTGTCCACAGCTACCTGAAGGGAGGTTGTAGCCAGGTGGGAGTTGGTCTCTTCTCTCAGGCAACCAGCACCAGAACAAGAGGACACAGTCTCAAGCAGTGCCAGGGGAGGTTTAGGCTGGATGTTAGGAGGAAGTTCTTCACAGCAAGAGAGATTGGCCATTGGGAAGTGCTACCCAGGGAGGTGGTGGAGTCCCCATCACGGGAGGTGTTTAGGAAGAGCCTGGATGGGGTGCTTGGTGCCATGGTTTAGTTGATTAGATGGTGTTGGATGATAGGCTGTACTCGATGATCTCGAAGTTCTTTTCCAACCTGGCTAATTGTATTGTATTGCATTGTATTCTATTCTATTCTTCTATTCTATTCTATTCTATTCTATTCTTCTATTCTATTCTATTCTATTCTATTCTATTCTATTCTATTCTATTCTATTCTATTCTATTCTATTCTATTCTATTCTATTCTATTCCACTCTCCACTCCACTCCACTCCACTCCACTTCTATTCCATTCTATTCTATTCTATTCTATTCTATTCTATTCTATTCTATTCTATTCTATTCTATTCTATTCTATTCTATTCTATTCTATTCTATTCTATTCCACTCCATTCAATTCCACTCCACTCCACTTCTCTTCTCTCTTCTCTTCTCTTCTCTTCTCTTCTCTTCTCTTCTCTTCTCTTCTCTTCTCTTCTCTTCTCTTCTCTTCTCTTCTCTTCTATTTCTATTTCAATTCTATTCTATTCTACTGTACTCTACTCTACTGTACTCTACTCTACTGTACTCTATCCTATTCTATTCTACTCTATGGCCACCATCTCAGGAGCCATCAAGAGCTCCTCACAAGCTGCTGTCTCCAGGCAGCAGCTGCTGTGTTGGTTTGTGTGGGGAGAAGCGGAGGGAAGGAGCAGGGCTGGGCGCCGCTCCCCTGCGCGATTCGCGTGACGGAATGCGGTGTTTGCTTAGTTAATGTGTTGGAGACAAGGTGTCTTATAAAGCACACAATCTGTCCAAGGCTGCAGAAACGGGCCCATTTTCACAGCACTTAAAATCTATGGCGTGAGGCAAATCCCATCTAGAAGAAAGATGCCTCCTTGAAGTGCTTCTGTCAGCCCGTCACGCCGCGGAGCCGGGCGGCCCGGCGTTGTTTATGGAGGAGTCGCGGCGCAAAAGCAAGCTAAAAAGCCTGGCAGAGAGTTTCTTTCTACCCAGACAAGTGGGTTTAGTTCCCTAGCCCTGGTAGCTCAAGTCTGGGGGTTCCAGGATAGACTGGAGGGGGAGCATGGAGCTTCTCCAGTGCAGTGGGGGTCACAGGGCTCTGCGGGGCTGTAGTTGGCTGGTGGCCCTAAGGACTCAGCTGCCCACCATAGTTCTCACCTGCAGAGCCTGGGTTCCCATGCAGTAGTGCCAGGCTTGGAGGGTTTGCAAAGGAGCAGGGCCCTGGAGCCATGCAGCTGGGGACCTACAGCCTTTGGGGACAGCTCTGCCAGCTGGGAACACTGGGAAAACTCACCAGCTGAATGTCACCTCTCTCCTGCCTTCATCCCCCTGGTAAGCAGATGAGGGTGGTGTGAGCAGGACAGTGCCCAGGGCTCTCCGGGGCTCAGCAGTGCAGTGGTTGAAGCAGACACCAGCCTCTGGTCCTCTCCCAGGTGTGGGTCATGCAACAGCCAAGCACCTGCACAGTTCCCTAGCCCTGGCAGCTCTTGTCTGGGGCTTCCAGGATAGACTGGAAGGGGAGCATGGAGCTTCTCCAGTGCAGTGGGGTCACAGGGCTCTCTGGGGCTCAGCCCCAGCATCCCCTGCTCCTCTCCCATGTGCAGAGGGTGCGGATCATGGAGCTGCCAAGTGCCTGCATGGTTTCCCAGCCCTGCTAGCTCTTGACTAAGGGCTTCAGGGGGCGGCTGGAGGGTGAGTATGGAGCTTCCTCCATGCTGTCCTGCAGGCAAAAAGTCTGGGGGCACCAGCAAAATTTGTCTTTCCCCAAAGCTTTGTCTTCCAGCCAGGAATGAACTTCTGCCATCATGGCAGCCTCTGTCCCTTCCACCTTTCTTTACACCCAGACAAGCTGGTTTGGGTAGAGGCTGCCTCCTGGGGCTGGGTGGGTTGATGGGGGAGTTTTGTTGCTTCTTTTAGCCCATCTCTTGTGCTGGCTTTGAAGGCTGCTTGATGTGAAGGTTGCAGTGGTCTGAGTAGGTCCCATGGCTAGTGGGAAGGGACTGAAGCCCACCTGTCCCCCACAGGCTCACCCTGAGCTTTGATCTTCCTGTGAGGCCATAAAATGAGACCCAGGCTTCAAGACCCAAATCTTCCCTCTTCAGCAGCAAGGATGTGCCTGCTTCTACCTGAGACATTTCCCCACCTCAGTTACCAGTGCAAAACACCCCAGATCACCCCAGGAAACCAGCCCAGGGGCAACACAGCCCTCAAGGGACAGGTCCAGCACAGGGACACTCAAATATCACCCTGAGCAGACACTTCTCATGGAGGAGGTTCATGGAGTTCTTCTGACTTTGTAACAGCAGCGGGGATCTGGCTGACACTGGCTGGGAAGGGTCCCTACACTGACACTGCTTAGGATGGGTGCCCACAATGACATCTCCTGGGAAGGGTCCCCAGCTTGTCCCTGGCTTTCTGCAGGGGTGGAGCAGCGAGATGAGCATTTTTCTCTTGGCACCCTCCAGTTCATGTAATGCAGCAGGGAAGGATGATGCTGGGTGAAGCTTTCCTCTGGCCATGTCCAGGGGATGGATGCATGTGAGTGGTGCTTGAGATGTGGAGCAGTTTGGAACAGTTTGGGTTGGAAGGAGCTTTTAAAGGTTATCTAGTCCAGCCCTCCTGCAATGAGCAGGGACAGCCTCAACTAGATCAGGCTGCTCACAACCCCACCCAACCTGGCCTGGAATGGTTCCAGGGATGGGAGTCAATCCTGGGAGTTGCAGGGTGGGATCCCCGCTGCTGTTATCATGTAAGCCCGGTAGCCTAACCGAGATTTCCGCAGGGATCCCTCGGGCTTGCCTGGCCTGTGGCTTGCGGTGACTCGGAGTTTGCCCTGCTCCACAGAGCCCCTAAAGCTGGGAGTGAAGAGGAGGTCTTCAGCGAGGGCTGAGTGTTCATGATAAAGGGGAGAGGCTGGAAACAAGGTGTTTGCAGGATGAAAGGGGCCTCCCTCTCAGGGACGAAAGGCAAAGCCCTGCCTGCGCCGGCGGACTCCGCAGCATCTCCCAAAGCTCTGGGTTTACGCTGCCTTAGCCTTCAACTCCTTCCGTAATGAGAAATTAATTAGCCTTGTAGTTCCTGCCTGGGAACTTGTAAACACGCAGCAGCCGTGCCTGTCACTCCCCCCAGTCCCATCCCACCCCCCTTCCCCACGGGGTAGTCCGAGATATCTGACAAAAAAACCCCACTGGAGAACAAAGCAGCTCGGCTAATGCGGGGAATTATCAGGAAGCCTGTAGCAGAGTTGAGATAATAAGCCTTAAATAGCAGCTTGATTGTGCTTCCTCCAGAGGCTCCACAGGCTCCCTCTCACCCTGCAGTGAGCAGTGAGGGGCTCTGGGCCACCAAGACCCCCAGGCTTGGCACCTGGGGATGTCCTCGCTGGGATGCTGGTGCGGAGAGAACGGAGCTGCTGGCTCCCTTGCTTGGCACTTGGGAAGGGAAAAGGGAAAAGCACTGGGGTGGGTGGGGGGTGGGTGGGTGAGTGGTCTGTGCTGCCATGTCCTTGCTGTGATGGCCTCCTGCTTCTGGAGCACCATGGCCGTAGTACAGAGAGAGTCAAAGAAGTGGAAACATGAAGTGGGAAGTTTAGGCTGGAGGTGAGGAGAAAGCTCTTCACAGAAAGAGAGATTGGCCCCTGGGATGTGCTGCCCAGGGAGGTGGTGCAGTCCCTGTCCCTGGAGGTGTTCAAGAGGGGACTGGATGTGGTACTTGGAGCCGTGTCAGGAGGTGTTAGGTGTGAGGTAATAGGTTGGATTTACTGATCTCTGAGGTCTTTTCCAACCTGGCTGAATCTATGATTCTATGCTTCCTGCTGACACATTTCCCCACCCCCCCCCCCCCCAGCCCTGGTACAGTTAGTTTACAGCACAGGAGTTTCCTACCCTGGAGGAGGGGTGGTTTCCACAGCAAAGGAGCACCAGTGGCAAGGGGAAGCCTTCCCATGCTTAACATCAAACCTCTCTCCTCTGATGCTTAGCTGCGGGGGCCGGGAGGGCCACTGGTTTGTCCTCATTTCCTCGTGGAGGAAATGTTCCCTTCCCAAGATGACTTGCAGCCACTTCAGGGATGAGTCATGACTTTGTGTGTAAGCAAAACGCTGGAGCATAATCATAAATAAATAACTCTGGCTTCACACACTGGAAATTAAATGCATCCTACCCTTGTTTGCGCTGCACCGTGATTCATGCTGCTGCTTCCTGCTCTAGTTGTCATGTGAAGCCAGGTTTTGAAGCCCAGCAGGGTACTCTGTGCTGTTTATCCGTGCTGCACTTCTGATTTGTCCTCTGATACTGCTTCAAGAGCATCCTTTGCCCATGTGTTTGGTGCTAATAACAAATTCCCCTACCTCCTGTGCTTCCTCCTTTCGCTGTGGCCTTGCTGGGCTGCTGGTGGTGACAGGCGTGAAGGTGCTGGGCTGGAGGCTGCTCCACATCTGCACTTCACCAGATCACCTCCATCTGCAGCCACAGCTGGGAAGTCACTGCCCAGGGCAGGCTAAGAGCAGCCAGAGCTAAACCCAAGAGTGCACAGATCCATCTCATGTGTGTCTGATGTGTGCTTCTTGCTGGTCCCACCTAGTCCTTTTCTGCAGCCCCTCTCTTCCCTGCTCTCCTGAGACAAGCTTTAAGATGGGTCAAACACTTCAAATCTCCTCAAAGCCTTTTTCTGTTTCTTCATCAGGATGATTTCCATCTGGAACAGTTCCCCAGACTGGGACAAGCAGCTGAGACCATGGTGGATCTGCCATCTGAAGTAGATCATAGAGATCTGCCTGCCCAGAGCACTGTGGCCCTGAGCTTCCCTTCTGCCTTGCTTTGGGCATCACCTCTAGAAGCATAAATCACTCAGGTGTAGAGGGAGCAGGTGAGAGTGTCTCATGCCTCAGGCTTCCTACAATCAGAGAATCATAGAATCAATAAGGTTGGAAAAGACCTCAAAGATCATCAAGTCCAACCTGTCACCCAACACCTCCTGACTACTAAACCATGGCACCAAGTGCCACATCCAATCCCCTCTTGAGCACCTCCAGGGACGGTGACTCCACCACCTCCCTGGGCAGCACAGCCCAACGGCTAACAACTCTCTCAGTGAAGAACTTTCTCCTCACCTCCAGCCTAAACTTCCCCTGGTGCAGCTTGAGACTGTGTCCTCTTGTTCTAGTACTGGTTGCCTGGGAGAAGAGACCAACCCCCTCCTGGCTACAGCCTCCCTTCAGGGAGTTGTAGAGAGCAAGAAGGTCTCCCCTGAGCCTCCTCTTCTCCAGGCTAAACAACCCCAGCTCCCTCAGCCTCTCCTCACAGGGCTGTGCTCAAGGCCTCTCCCCAGCCTTGTTGCCCTTCTCTGGACACGTTCAAGTGTCTCAATGTCCTTCTTAAATTGAGGGGCCCAGAACCTCCTCCTCTTCCTCTCTTCCCACAGAAACAGTTCTGTGATTCTGTGAGCTAGATCCTGGATTAGACAAAAAATCACATTACCCAGGGATGGATTTTGCATTCCAAGTCGGTGCTGGCTGAGGCTTGGAGATGGCTGCCCAGCCAAAAAGCATCCTGTTCAGGAGAGAGTCTGCTTCCTGCACAGCTGGTCCCCCACCTAAGCCCAGAGAGAGTGGTGACAGTGTGGGGTGATGCTGGCATTCATGCTCAGAGCTGGAATTGCTGCTGCCAGAGGAATTGGGATATTTGGGCTCCTAATCCCCGCCCCAGCCACCCCTTGGCTCCTGGGTGTCTGGCTTGGCTGCAGAGCTCTTGGTTAGCAGCAGCTCGGGAAGGCTGGCTGGGTGAGGAGGTTAGCTCAGGCATCTGGGGTCACTTCAGGGTTGTCCTACTCTTCATTTAGGCCAGAAAAAAATATAAGCCTCCTCCCCTGGGGTCAGAGGAGGAAGGGGTAGGGAAGAGGAGGCCTGAGCAGGTCTGTGAACAGCTGGTGTCTTTTTTTTTTTACCAGTGTGTCCCACTCCACAGCAGGATGCTTGGATTTGGGATGAGGACATGTGCTCTTGGCAAAGCAAGGCTGTAGGTGGCCTTGGTGGATACGAGCATGAGCTGGGGATGCCCACTCCACACTGGGAGAGGGGGGCAGAAAGGACCCAGGCAGTGGGTACATCCCTTCCACTTTCAGCATCTACCCTTGTTCTTGTCCTTTATTTTCCCCAGATGCCCCACTTGAGCAGCAGCAAGAGGAAGTTTAGCCTGGGAGGCAGAAGGTAGCCTCATGCAGGAGCTCCTTAAATCCCTGTATTTGCTCCTGCTTGTGCTGTTTTTCCCATGCCATACTCTAAACCACAAAGCACTGGATTAATCCATCCCCTAAAGCTGAGCCTCCTGAGACCAGATCCTCCCTGTGATTTCCACTGTGCCAAGAAACCTCAGAGACCTTCTGGTGCATCCCAGTCCAAATCTCCTTCTTAAGTTAAATACCTGCAGTTGCCTGTTTTGGCAGGGCTCAGCTGCTAGACCTGCTCCCTGCAAAGCCAGGCTGGAGCATATCAAACAGGGACCTTAACTCTTTCCCCAGCTGTCTGTAGCTCACAAACTGTAAAGCAGACACTGAGGTTACACCTCCACACCTTGCCAAGGAGATGCTGGTGACACTGGGATTGTTCTTCACTTTGTTAATGGATTCTAAAACTTGGAGGAATTCCCTGACAGTGGGAACTCTGCTGCAGGAGCTTCTATCTGTGGCTGTTGGCAGGGACCAAGCTCCCTCAGCATTCCTCAAGCTGGGTGGTTCACTCCATCTCACAGAGTCACAGATTGCATTGGGTTGGAAGGGACCCTCCAAGGTCACCTTGTCCAAACTCCTCTGCAGTCAGCAGGGACATCTCCAACCAGATCAGGCTGCCCAGGGCCACATTGAGTCTGATTTTGTATGTCTGCAGGGATGGGGCCTCAACCGCATCCCTGGGCAGCCTGTTCCAGTGCCTCACCGCTCTCATTGTGCAGAGCTTCCTCCTGACGTCCAACCTAAATCTGCCCTCCTCCAGTTTCAAACCATTGCCACTCATCCTAGAGTAAAGAACTTCCTCCTGACATGCAACCTAAATCTGCCCTGCTCCAGTTTCAAACCATTGCCACTCATCCTAGAGTAAAGAACTTCCTCCTGACATGCAACCTAAATCTGCCCTGCTCCAGTTTCAAACCATTGCCACTCATCCTAGCACTGCAACCCCTTCTGAACAGTCCCTCCCCAGCCTTCCTATAGGTCCTCTTCAGATATTGAAATGTAGTTCTAAGGTCTCCCAGGAGCCTTCTCTTCTCCAGAATCCCATCTCCTCCAGGATCTCCTGTCTCAAAGACAGAGCAAGTCAAGCAAGACCTTTCCCACCATCTGGTGCCCCTCTGGAGGGGAACCATCTCCAGATCATGGACTAGAAGCCCAGTCCTCTATCTGTCAGAACTCACTGCAGATC
Source organism: Picus viridis (assembly GCA_033816785.1). Taxonomy (NCBI): domain Eukaryota; kingdom Metazoa; phylum Chordata; class Aves; order Piciformes; family Picidae; genus Picus; species Picus viridis. Next base: position 20,463,695 of record CM066580.1, on the reverse strand, counting down.
CCAGAAGCCAAACAGGAGCCGAACCCCTCTTTCAGGTGGGGTTAGCTGCCTGACCAGCCCGAATCCAATTTGTGGTCCTTGAAACTGACTCCTCTCTAAGTCCTGCTTTGGTTCTGTTTGTTTGGAACAGACCTGCTCCTAAAGGGAAAAGTGGACACACACAGACTAAACATCCAGCACGAACCAGCAGCACTCTCCTGCCTCGGGAGCAGCTGGAAGCTGGGCTGCACACCCACCTCTGCATCCCAAGCCAGGCTGCACGTGGAGATATCAAATTGCTGGGATGAAGAAGAAATCCACTTCCCTGCTGCCAATCTTTGTGGCATTCCAGCTCTGGTGTCTGCTTTTAGCCAAGGTAGGAGGAGATGATGCACAATCCCCTTCTGGGATGTGGGGAAGGGGAAGCTGCCCAGCTCGCTGGCTCTGCAAAGCAGGGAGGCTTCTCCTCCTATCTTGCTGGGAAAGTAAAGAAATCTTATGTTTTGGGATAAATCCAAGAGGCTTTGAAGTCCTGGGAGGAATCTGCTGGCCAGGCAAAGCTTCCTCTCCTTTTCTCTCTCTCTCTCCCAGGATTTCAAAGTGACGGCACTGGGATACGTCCAAGAAGAGGGCTCCCGTCTGCCCATAGCAAAGGGGTCTGTCCAGCTGTGCTGGGGATCACAGGGACAAGGGAGGTGGTGGTGGAAGAAGTTCTTTACTATGAAGGTAGTGGAACACTGGGAGAGGTTGCCCAGGAAAGTGGTTGAGTGGTTCAATATCTCCCATCCCTGGAAATATTCAAGGTGAGGCTCGACAGGGCTCTGGACAACCTGATCTAGTTGAGGATGTCCCTGCTGAGTGCAGAGGGGGTTGAACTGGATGACCTTTGGAGGTCCCTTCCAACCCAAACCGTTCTGTGATTCTATGAAATACCCCAGGGCCACAGGAAACAGCTAAACACAGCTGCACCCCAACTTTCTTGTGCTGAGCTTCACTCCCATCTCAGCTGTCCCTCACTGAATCCCACAGTGGTAGGGGTTGGAAGCAACCTTGCAGATCATCTAGTCCTGCAGGGGTCACCCAGAGCAGGGTGCCCAGGATCATGCCCAGGCAGGCTTGCTTTTCTGTAGGTGGAATATCAGGAGAAACTGAGAGCCCAAATCAGAGCCCAAGGACCCCTGCTGGGCTTGGTCCCGCTGGGGTCAGCAGAGGAACGAGAGACATCCTGAGCGCATCCCTGAGCAAGGTCCCCATCACGCTGTCAGTGGGCACTTGCAGCCGTGGCACGGCGTGGCCCTGGCTCCTTCTCCTTATCTGCCATGCTCCTCCTCCTTCCTTGAGCCACTTCTTTATCACATTGTGAGCATACCTTCCACTTGACTTAACACTAACATATGTACCGTCGACATTTCAGTAATGCCTTACAAATTAGCCAGGGCTGATTGAGAGATTATCTACTGGTTCCAGCTTCTCCCCCCACCCCATCCCTGGCCCCCACCTCTTTGCATGGAGCAGGCTGGAGCAGGGGCTTGGTCCTGGGGAAGGGAGCTGGGGCCCTCTCCTGGTGCACCCTCCTCCCTGAGTTTATGGGAAGCATCCTTTTCTCCTTGCTCTCCTTCCTTTGTCTCTCTTTCTAGCTGAAGGACGTTTTGGGGTGTTGCAGTGAGGCAGCAGGGCATGACAGCCCAGTGGGGCCTTATGGGGAAACCAGCATCCCAGCTCTGTGCCCAAGGTCCCTGCAGAGATGAGAGGGGCTTCCCATGTCATGGGATCATAGAATCACTGTGATGGGAAGAGAGCTTTGAGTCCATCAGGCCCAACCATGAACCCAGCACTGCCAGCTCATGACTAAACCAAGTCCCTCAGCACCACATCTCCATGGGTTTTAAACCCCTCCGGGGATGGAAACTCCACCACCATCCTGGGCAGCCTGCTCCAGGCCTTGACAAACTTTTTAGGGAAGAAATTTTTCCTCATGTCCAACCTAAACCTGCCCTGGTACAACCTGGTGCAATCCTTTTGTGCTGTCACTTGTTCCTTTAGAGAAGAGGCTGACCCCTAGCTGGCTCTGGCTGCCGTTTATGGGGTGGTAGGGAGTGACAAGGTCTCCCCTAATCCTCCTTTTATCCAGGCTACACATCCCCAGTTCCCTCAGCCACTCCTCACCAGACATGTGCCTTTGACCCTTCCCCATCTTCGTTACCCTTCCTTGGACATGCCCCAGCCCCTCAATGTCCTTCTTGCGCTCTTGTCCTCCGGCCTCACAGGCTTCCTCTGGAAAGCAGCTCTTGCCGGCACACAAAGCAGGCATCCCTCAAGGGAGGGGGTCAGAAGAGCAGAGACCTTCCAGGGCTCAACAGCTCATACCTCAGCCCAGGCTCTGTGTGTCTGCAGCTTTTACCAACGAGCTGGGAAGGCAGCTGGATGATGTAGTCATCCAAGTGCTTTCATGAGCAAACCTTCAGCGGTTCAAACACTGCCTTGCTGGTTCTGCTTCCGCCGTCCCAGCAGCGAAGCCTTCTGGATGGAGAGCTTTAAAGTCCTCCTGGAGGCATTCCCCTCGTCCAGCAATTTCCCCAGACACGTGTTATTACAAGCTTCTTTGTTCTGAGGTTTTACATTTCCTGCAGCCCTCTTGAGTTCCTGAGCACTGGCCACTTAGTACATGCCGTGCCGGAGCCTTGTTCCTGCGTCTCTTAGCTCCGGGAAATGCTCCCTGGGCACATTTTGATGCACCAGGCTGCGGGAAACGAGGCTGTGTTTTATATGAGAGGCCCTGTGCTGATCACAGAGAGTTATTACAGCTGGAAGGAACCTCTACCAGCTCACCTGCTCCACTTTATCCTCTGCATCAGGCCGGTAAACCATCCTTGTCAGATGTGTGCTTAGCCTTATCCTCTGGTATCTCCGGGGAAACAATTCAGCCATCTCCCCGAGCAGCTTGTTCCACCGTCTGAACTCTAGTTAGAGTTATAAAGGCTTCCCTCATGTTTAACTTTAATTTTCTCTACTGCAACATAACACCATTATTACTGGTTTGAGCTCCTTGATGGCTCTTTCTTTCCCCCTAAGCCCCCATTTGGAGGAGATGGGGAAGGAGCGAGATGAACTGACTCAGGGCTCGGTTACTGCAGCTCCAGCCAATTCCCGTTGATGTGAGTTAAGGTGGGCAGAGTTTATGGGATCGTAGCAGGGTTTAAATGGGCTTAGGCAATGCTCAAATGTTCTCCTGTGAAATTAGCTGGGATGTGGAGCTGGTGACCTGGCTGCCTCCTTCTGCCTGGCTCAGGGGGATGAGGACAAACTGACCTCCTGTGGAGGGGCTGGTGGGTGGGTGAGAATAGAATGGAATGGAATGGAATGGAATAGAATAGAATAGAATAGAATAGAATAGAATAGAATAGAATAGAATAGAATAGAATAGAATAGAATAGAATAGAATAGAATAGAATCAACCAGGTTGGAAAACAACTTTGAGATCATCAAGTCCAACCCATCACCCAACACCATCTAATCAACTAAACCATGGCACCAAGTGCCTCATCCAGTCTCCTCCTAAACACCTCCAGGGATGGTGACTCCACCACCTCCCTGGGCAGCACATTCCAATGGCCAAGCTCTCTTGCTGGGAAGAACTTCTTCCTAACCTCCAGCCTAAACCTCCCCTGGCACAGCTTGAGACTGTGTCCTCTTGTTCTGGTGCTGGTTGCCTGGGAGAAGAGACCAACCCCTACCTGGCTGCAACCTCCCTTGAGCACACATGAAGGTTCACCAGACTCACCAGCTGGGTGCAGAGGTGAGTGGTGGTGGGGAAATGAGGTCTGGGTGGGGTTTGAGGTCCTGCTTGGGAATTATAGAATCATAGAATTGCAGAAGAAGAGTGTGTCCAGCAGAATGAGGGAGGTTCTCCTTCCCCTCTACTCTGCCCTGGTGAGACCTCATCTTGAGTACTGTGTTCACTTTTGGGCTCCCCAGGTCAAGAGGGACAGGGATCTGCTGGAGAGGGTCCAGCAGAGGGCTACCAAGACGGTTAGGGGACTGGAGCACTGCCTGATGAGGAGAGGCTGAGGGACCTGGGGCTCTTTAGTCTGGAAAAGAGAAGACTTAGAGGGGATTTAATCAATGTTTATAAATATCTGAGGGCTGGGGGTCAGGAGGGAGGGGACAGGCTCTGCTCACTTGCTCCCTGGGATAGGACAAAGAGCAATGGATGTAAGCTGCAGCACCGGAGGTTCCACCTCAACACAAGGGGGAACTTCTTTACTGTAAGGCTCACAGAGCACTGGAACAGGCTGCCCAGAGAGGTTGTGGAGGCTCCTTCTCCGGAGACTTTCAAGGCCTATCTGGATGCATTCCTCTGTGACCTGAGTTAGATTCTAAGGTCTTGCTCTGGCAGGGGAGTTGGACTTGATCTCTTTGGGTCCTTTCCAACCCCTGACATCCTGTGAGCCTGTGAACCACAGAGTCATTTTGTTTGGAAAAGACCTTTAAGACCATCAAGCACGAGTGTTAACCCAGCCCTTTCCTTCCCTCTTCCTTCCTCCTCCTGCTCCTTCCCTCTTCCATGACAGCCCTGGGGTGAGCCAGGACAGAGGAGGGTGCAAAAAAGAGGTTTTAAGGGGAGTGGGCTGAGGTCTAGCAAATTCACTGCTACCCAGGCAGGATGTGGATGCTTGTGCCCTGCATGTCCACTCCACACTCATCCCTGTATACCAGGGTTAGGCATGGTGTGATATCAGGCAGGGGCAAAGGGAAGAAACAGCCTCAAGTTGTACCAGGGGAGGCTTAGGTTGGACATGAAGAACGGCCCAGAGCAGTGCTGGAGGCCCCATATCTGGAGGGGTTTCAAAGCTGTGTAGATGTGGCGCTGAGGGACATGGGTTAGTGGTGAGCTGGCAGTGCTGGGTTAAGGCTTGGACTCCATGATCTTAAAGGCCCTCTTTCAACCCAAGCAATTTTGTGATTCCATGACATGGTTCCCAGCTCATTGCTCGTGGACTGTGCGCTGTCAATATCTAAGTGAGGACATCAATGTGATGCTCAAAACTGTCCCAGCTTGCTAGGGAATGAAGAAGAAACATCCAGGTTTGGGTTGGTTTTGTTCTCCTCATGATGCCTCCTCTCACTCCCGTGGTCACCCTGCTAGGAGGTGCCACCTAGGTGTGGGGTGCTTGGGAGGATGTGGAGTGGCTGCAGATTCCTTCATGGAGCCCTAGGATGCTGCTGCCGAGTTGAGGCAGGAGTATGGGGAGGCTTGGGATGGGAGCTCCTGGGGGAAATCCCTGCAGAGCCTGACAGCAGATTTATGCTGTGAAAAATTTACATTTCCTGCTGAGAAGTCAATTTTGATAGGAGATAATCAAATGTGACCTGTGTAACAGAGATGTTTTTGCAGGAGGTTTTTTTCCCTCCTCTCCCTTTTGGTTTGCTTCTCTCTCTTGACTCCTGTTTGGCGTCCTTGGGGTTTCCCAACGGATCTATTTTGACAAGGATCTTCAAACCACTTGTAAACACTTCTGAGCAGGGATGAGGCAGAAACCATGGCTTCTGTCTCCAGTTATTAACATGACTTCAGGGGGAAGTAGGTCAAGCCCGTTGCGTGGTTCTGGAATGGGGCTGGACTCATTTAATGCCACCGTGGGGATTATGGGAGGGACATGTGCAGGAGGAAAGGATGGGACACCTAATGACAGGGGGGTGGAGCTAGATGATCCTTGTGGTCCCTTCCAAGTCTAATGAATCTATGATTCCAATAGCAGCCTTCAAGTATCTGAAGGGGACCTGCAAGAAGACTGAAGAGGAACTGTCTGCAAAGGCCTGCAGTGATAGGATGAGAGGCAGTGGTTTGAAATTAGGGGAGGGGAGATTTAGATTGGATGTTAGGCACAAGTTCTGCACCATGAGGGGGTGGAACACTGCAACAGGCTGCCCAGGGAGGTAGTTGAGGCCCCATCCCTGCAGCTACTCAAGGTCAGGCTGAACAAGGCTCTGAGTATGTTGACAGTGGAGGATGTCCCTGCTGAGTGCAGGGGGTTGGACTGGAGGCCCTCTGGAGGTCCCTTCCAACCCAACCCACTCTGCGATCCCAGGTAGGAGGGCAGGCGCGGTGCAGGTATCCACCAGGGATCAGTGGAAACGCGTGGGAGTGTGAGGAGGGAACACCAGCAAAGCAGGGAGGGCAATTTTCTCCCACCCACAGGCTCTCTGAAGCCCTTGCCTGTCAATCAAACCCCTTATTTACATGAACACTAAATCCACTCGCAGCTCCTTGAAATCAAACAAGGCACACCTTCCTGGAGCCAAACATATTAGAGCAGTTTGTCACAGCATCAGCAGCAGCAGCATCATCCAGGAGGTGCTAATTCCCCAGCTCACTTTATGGCATGCTTTATCCTTAAGTTATGAAAGGAGGGAGAAGCATTGGGCAACTGTTTGATAGAGGGAGCCATCATTTAACACCCTCCTCCGGCAGATTAGCGAGGAACAAGATTTATTTCCTCCACACAGCTTTAATTATGGATAACACAAGCAAAAAGGGATTGAGTCGGCTCAGTCCTTAAGGTTAATGATGTCTCCTGTGGAGCACCTTGGGGCAAGGCACGAGATCTTCCCAGAGCTGCTGATTCACTCGTGGTTGGCACGGCTGGCTCCGTGGGTGCGCAACGTGACCTCCGCTTTTGGGCCTTGAAGAAAGGTGGTTGTCTTCTTCCAGGCAGATTCAGGGCTGGCTAGCTGCCTGGCCGTGGTCCCCTCAGGGAAGCCAAGTGCTTCTGCTGCTGCACAGGCAGCAGGAGGGACTTTCCCAACAGGGCAAGAGTGCATCCCTAAACCAAAGAGTCGGAGAATCACAGTTTGGCTTGGACAGGACCTCCAAAGGTCATCCAGTCCAACATCCCTGCAGTGAGCAAGGACATCCTCCACTAGAGCAGGTTGCTCAGAGCCTTGTTGAGCCTGCACAGGGCCTCAACTACTCCCCTGGGCAACCTGTTGCAGTGTTCTACCACCCTCATGGTAAAGAACTTGTTCCTAACATCTAATCTAAATCTCTTCTTTCATTTAAAACATGAAATGGTTTGGGTTGGAAGGCAGCTTTAAAAGTCATCTAGTACAGCCCCTCTGCACTGAGAAGGGACATCTTCAACTAGATGAGGTTGCTTAGAGTGCTGTCCAGCCTGACCTGGAATGTTTGCAGGGATGGGGCTTTTACCCCCCATACTTATCAGAGTAACCAGAAGTTGCCTGACATTTGGGTCCTCTGAAATCAGGCTGAGCATACTGGGAAGGGCTGTGCTCTGACAAAGACCACAGAAGGAGTTTGTTTTCAGTCAGGGCTTGCAACGAGTGCACATTGCTGTTGGCTACAGAGAGCAGAGCAAGCTTTCTCCAGACTTTCTTCCCTGAAGCTGGAGTCCTTCCCTGGGTCTTGGCTCTCAGCAGCTCTTTTAGCCCTTCCGCCGCAGCTGTGATTCCCAAGTTCGCTGCGATCCGGAGGGTCCATTGCTGCTTCCTCAAGACCCTCATCTTCAGCCTCTGGTGGCTGTTAGAGGACTTGGAATCCATGGGGAAGCAGGCAAAGGAGTGGAGACACTGGCTTCTGCAGCCTGTGCTCCCTTGGGGCAGAAGCAGCTCTGAACTCAGCCCATGGGCTGCTGGAACAGAGAATGAGGGAGGGAGAAAAACCCAAGGAAGTGACCCAGGGGCTTCCGAACAAGCTGAGTGTCTCCTCCCACTGTGGGAGTTAATGATCCTCCTGGCTAATATCACTATCAGGCTGGGAACTTGTCAGGAATCCTCACGTTCCCCCTGTTGCTGCTGTGTTCTTGCTCTTTTTCACATGTTTGGGTTTTGACTCTGGAAATTGTCTTTTAATTTCTGTTCCCTTTGTTCCTCTGCCTCCCCTCCCAGCTCTGTGCTTGCTCTCCTGGCTCTGGCCACGGAGAGCACGGAGAGGAGGGAAGTGGGGTCATCTCCTGTGCATGCAGGGTTTCCCAGCTGCCGTGGGGGTGGTGTGAGGCTGGCACCAGGCTGCAGGTGAGAGAGGCTGCTTGTTGCTGGCTCTGATCCTGGCTCTGCCCCAGTATGAGAGCCTGGAGGGTCTTAGGGCTGCCTGCAGCTCCTTGTCCACTTGCCAGTGAAATGGGGAGATGTCACAGAATCATAGAATCAATCAGGTTGGAAAAGACCTCAAAGATCATCAAGTCCAACCTGTCACCCAACACCTCATGACTACTAAACCATGGCTCCAAGTGCCACATCCAATCCCCTCTTGAACACCTCCAGGGACGGTGACTGCACCACCTCCCTGGGCAGCACATCCCAACGGCTAACAACCCTCTCTGGGAAGAACTTTCTCCTCACCTCCAGCCTAAACCTCCCCTGGTGCAGTTTGAGACTGTGTCCTCTTGTTCTGGTGCTGGTTGCCTGGGAGAAGAGACCAACCCCTCCTGGCTACAGCCTCCCTTCAGGTAGCTGTAGAGAGCAATAAGGTCTCCCCTGAGCCTCCTCTTCTCCAGGCTAAACAACCCCAGCTCCCTCAGCCTCTCCTCACAGGGCTGTGCTCCTTCAGACCCCTCCCCAGCCTCGTTGCCCTTCTCTGGACACATTCAAGAGTCTCAGTGTCCACAAAGCTCTTGGGATAGAGAATCCAGGCCCTCAAACCAGCTGAGGAACTTTTCCTGCTGCCCCCTCACCAGGGAAAGCTCCAGGTGAAGTTTGCAGCCCTGATGCCAAGGGATGCAGGAAAGCTGGCCCTGTGGTGGGCTGTGGTGTCTGAGGGTACAGTGAGGTTGGGATGCTCCACAAAGACTGTTGCAAGCTGCAGAGAGAAACCAGCCCAGTGCAGCTCACTGCTTCTTCCCCCCCCCCCCCCCCCGCTTCCCTCCTTCACAAGCACAAGTCTCCCTCTCTGGAGATATTCAAAACCTGCCTGGATATATTCCTGTGTGATCTGCTCTAGGTGCTCCTGCTCTGGATTGGATGATCCTTGGAGATCCCTTCCAGCCCCTCACATTCTGTGATTCTGTGAAGTAGGCTGGGGAAGAAAATTAAATCCTTATTACACTCTAAATTGTGAAGCAGTATGGGTCTGAGAGAGGTGAGGAGTGCAGAAGGGAAGAGGTGCTTAAACACATCAGGCTGATGTCATGTCTTTTAGTCAGGGGCAGGAGAAACACAAACCAGTTCTCTTCCCCCCCCCCAGCAGAACAAAGGGGAAACTCCCCAAGGGGAGAGGGGAAAAAGTGAAACAACAACAACAACAAAAAGAAACAGCTGAAAACCCCCAGGAACCCCCAAAGTGAGAGAGGAACAAACCGACCCAAAAACACATCAAAAAGAAGAAAGGAAAGGAAAGGGGGAGGGGGGGGGAAAGGAGAGCCAAAACCCATCATCATCATCCCCCTGCTGCTGTGTATAACAGCTTCCCTCTTCCCCCCCCCCCCGCCCCAGTCAGGCTCACAGAGCCATAAACCAAGAGTTTGTGGCGTGCTCAATCGATTATTCCCTTAATGCACTGGGTTTGGAGACAGGTAATTCATTTCAGACTCTACATGTCTACATGCATGAGGAAAGAAAAAAACAACAAACCACCCCCCAAAAGCCAAAAAGCAACTCCCCTTCTTTTATTTTCCTTCCCCTTTTTGGTTTGCAGACCTTTTGCTGCCCCTTAGCCCCCTCCCCCCCTCGCCTCCCCCTTCTCAGGTCCCCCCGGACGCCGGCCTTTCCCACCGAAAGGTGCGGCCATTCCCACAGTGAAACCCAAGGCAGGTAATGACTTTCTCACCCCATCCATACAGCTCCAGAACCTGCTGCCTCACCAGCTGCATCCCTTTATTTTGGAGAGATGAGGGGAGGGGGAGAATGTGCCAGCCCCCTCTGATTCCCTCTCCTCCAAGGCTTCCCCGTAAAAAACAAGAGAGAGAGCAAGATATGAAGGGAGCAACAGTGTGGAGCAAGTGTGTGCAGAGATAGAGTTTCTGTCAGACAGAGGGGCTGGGAAGTGGGGGCTGCTCCATGTCCCCAGCAGGTTCTTGAGCTCCCTCTGTGCTCTCTGAGACTCGCACACCAGGTCCCAGCCTGCTGCTGCCCGCTCTGTGGAAAGAAGGATCTGGACTGGGCTCCCACTGGAGTTTGGCCTCTTGCCTGGGAAGGCTGAAGAGCCCAAGTGCTGAGGACAGGGGTTCTGAGTTGTGGTGCTGGGTGCAGTTCAGCCTTGGACCTCACGGACTGCCTGCACAGCCCAGGTCCAGCCATCACGCCAGGACTTGTCCTGGCTGCTCTCCCTGGCTCCCAGGACAGCAACACCTTCAGACTGAGGTCTGGAATGGGGAGAACCAGGTTTATGGCTCAGCAGCTGAAAACCAGCCAGTGGTGAGGTTTGAAGGGATCTGCCCAGGGCTGCCTGTTCCTGTCTAAGGTGGCTGCAGCCAAGCAGGAGGACCAGTGCTTGTGGTAGCCCATGCCAGGGCTCTTCTTCACCCTGCACCAAGCCCTTGAGCCTCAGGGCTTCTGCTCTGGCAGAGTGATATCCAACAGCTCTTCCCAATCCTGGGGTGTGCAGCCTGATCCTGAGGACAGACTGGGGCCAGAAGCTCCAGGGAGCAGAGGCAATGATGGGAAACACTGGTCCTTGTCCTCCCTCATTGATCCCCTGTTAAATGATCCTTGAGGAGCTCTGGAGGGATGAGTGCAGATGAGTAGAGCTGAATGGCTGTGGTACAGAGCCTGGTGGTCAGGAGGTCTGCCAGACTGGGCAGCTGTTGTTTCCAGTGAGGGACAGTGGGAGAAACCTTTCTCTCATAATGAAAAGGCAACATAAGGGAAATTAACAAACACCAGAGAACAAGGAAGGAAGAGGGAGGGGGACACTACTGAAAAATGTAAACTCTGCCACCCAGCCAGCCCAGAGCTGCTGGGGCTTGCAGCTGAGACCTTCACCCTGCTCTGCTCGGAGGATCACCCCTGTCCAACAAGCAGATGATGTCTGCTTGGCTTTTGGGTGCTACCAGGGCCCCTCATGCCCCTGAGAGATCTCCTGGACTGAGACACAACGCAGGGACCCTCACACACACACCCCCCCATCATGTTTTGCCATCCTTGTTTTCCACCCTGCTCTGTTTAGGAGAGTTTCTGCCTTCCTGAGGATCCTGCTGCACAGAACTGCTGTGGAAGGCAGGCTCACTGTGCTGGGAACAGACCACAGAGTAACCTCTCTGACCAGGGCAGGCTGGGCAGCCATGTGAAGTCTTCTTCTGCCTCCCAAATCAACAAACCCTCCTGTGGAACATCTCCAGGGCTTGGAGTTCTCTTCTTGGTCTTCCTTCACCCCACTCCTACAGACGAAGGCTGCGATACGCCAACGTGCTGGAGCGTGCCGGCTCTTCTCCCATCTCCACAGCCCAGGCATCTGTGACCTGGTGTTAAGAGTCAGGGTGGCTTTCCCTCCACAGTTTTGGAGGCTGGAAAATTTGAGGGAAGATTTTTTCCAACCAAAAGAACAGGTGAAAGTGCTGCCAGCCCCGGGCGTGGGCTCCTGGGCTGTAAATTCAAGCATGAAGTAAGTGGGGGATTCAGAGGCAGCAGGGATATTTTGATCATGAAGCCTTAAATATGTTTTCTGATGTTTCAGATTGAGGTCAAAGCCCCTCAGTGCTCCCTCTCCACTCTGGCTACTCCCACCACCTGCCTGTCCTCCTCCTCCAAATGCTTCTTGCCAGGATCAAAGCCCGCCCCAAACTTTTCCATATGCCCTGCTCCTCTCTGAAGGGCCCCTTGGCCAGGTGGCTTTTCCCAGCCTTCCAACACTATCCACAGACCTCCCACATCTAAAAGAAGCACAATGAAGTTCTGCCAGAAAGGAGCTTCCTCATCACATCTTCACAGAATCAGAGAACCATGGAATGGTTTGAGCTGGGAGAGACCTTTAAGGGACAGACCTTAAAGTTTACCTAGTTCCAGCCCCACTGCCATGGGCAGGGACATCTTCCACTAGACTAGGTTGCTCAAAGGCCCATCCACCCTGGACTTGGACACCTGGTGGCCATTTCCTCATGGGCTGTCCTAGGAAACAGTGATGGAACCCAGTGAGTGTGGCACAGGGCTCGGTGTCTGAGCAACCCATACCCACCGGAGCTGTGCCATCCCTTCAGCAGCACTCCACACCACGGGGCAATCCTTGCCACCACAGGTGGTGAGGGTGCTTTCAGTGCTGAAGCTTTTTTGTCCATGAAAAGCTTTTTTTTTTTTGGCAGAGCTTGGAGTCCCAACCACTGTCCCCTTTCAGACCTGTCCATCAGGAAAGCCTTCACCAGGCTTCACCAAACTCCATCCCTCTCCACTTTCTTGCAGCCAAGATGTCCCCAGCAGACCAGCCATGGGCTTTGACCTGCACCAGCAGCACGTGGAGCTACTTGGTGTTTACAGAATCACAGAATTGTCAGGGTTGGAAGGGACCTCAAGGATCACCTAGCACCAACCCCCCTGCCGTGTGCAGGGACACCTCACATTAGATCAGGTTGCTCAGAGCCACATCCAGCCTGGCTTTCAACACTCCCAGGGATGAGGCTTCCACCACCTCCCTGGGCAGCCTGTGCCAGGCTCTCACCACCCTCATGGGGAAGAACTTCTTCCTAACATCCAATCTGAATCTACCCATTTCTAGTTTTGTTCCCTTCCCCCCCAGTCCTATCATTACCTGACACCCTGAAAAGTCCCTCCCCAGCTTTCTTGTAGCCCCCCTAAAGTTTCTTCAGGAGCTTGAGGACTCTTGGTGCTCAGGCAAGCAAACAGCCCTCGTGCAGTGCGAGTTCTGTGCTAAGCTGCTTGAGGCTGTGGTAGATATACGACCACGCACCAGGCACTTGCAAGACAAACCATCTCACTGGGAATTTGGAGGAGAGAACAACAGCAGTGATGAAGTGGCTGAAGGGTCTGACTTATGAAGAGAGATTAAAAGAGCTAAATCTGCCAAGCTGGGGCTAGCTGACATCCGTGACAATATGTGATAACCATCCACAAGTATGAAGGGCATGAATCACAGCTTGGGGGATTTGTGGGGGTAATGCTGGGAGAAGAACTGGGAGGAACAGACATAAGTAGAGCATAGGAAAATGATCATCTTGACAAGATTTGGTGAGGACTCCTGGGATGGAGAATGAATCCCTGCTGGGAGAGGCTGGAGCTCCTTGCTAAACCCTCAGGAGCAGTGTGTAGGGAGAAGACCACAAGAGGTGGATCTTCTGTCATCTTCTAAGAAAGACCTGGAAAGCTGAGCTGGGAATTTGGCAGTCAAGGGGCTTCGGGCCCATGTCAATAAAATATCTCCCCAGCATGGATTGCTCCGTGTTTCTTGGGCAGCCCCAGCAGAAGGGAGAGGTGGAAGGATTCGGTGATGATGCTCCATTTGCTATTCTCCAAAGCAAAGCCAAAGTGAACATGAACTGTGGGAACTGTTTTCTACACCCAGGTGCCGAGTCCAAGCTGTGAGGGGTCATGGATGCTGAGCCTGCTAAAAGGATTGCTCATCAATCCTGTGGTGCTGCCTGGGCTGAGGGTGGGCTCATCCCCATCGACCCCACTCACATGCAGACCTGGGTGAGCATGGGGCATGGAGCGAGAGCTGGTGTGGGTCAGCCCCTCAGGTGGCACAGGACCGTGGTAAGGAGCATGCTATCCCTGGCTGGTGAGTCCCAGCTTAGCGTGGGTCTGACAAGCACGTTCCAGAGGTAACAGCAGCGTTGCCTTTGCCCAGGGAGCCTGGCAGAGCTGGAAGGAGCGGTGGGTAAAGCTGGGAGGGTTTTGCAAGGCTCGATGGCAACTTGACTTTGAACGTTCTCACGTCTCTGCTGCTCAGAAGCCACCCGAGCTGCTGGTGGCTTTCCTGATGGACTCTGCGAGGCAACCCTTGAAACAACCACGTCGGCTCTGCCCCAGGCAAATTCCCACACAGCTCAGTGAGGATGCCGAGGAAGGAGCTGGCACCCTCTGATGCGGCCCCTAAGGAAAAAAAGCGAGTGCTTCTGACAGCTCCTGCGCTGCCTGGCTCCCACACACCCCTCCTTTTGATGAGCTTTGAACAATATTTAATCTGCACCATTTTGCAACAGGGATTCAGCTTTATTCCTGCAGTAATCCCTCCCGCTGCTGCGCGGGTGAGCTGCAGCCTCCCCTGCCACTGAAGCCGTCTGGCCTTGTGCTCCCCACGCTGCTGCACCACGGACAGCTGGCAAGAGGAGGAGGAGGAGAGGTGGCTCTGATTCTGCTCAGGACAACGTGCAGGCCACGCTCTGCCTTTGCCATTTTCAAGCCCAGGTGCCAGCCCTGCGCGAGCTGAAGCGGGTGGAAAAGCGGCGGCGGGACCGGCGGGGAGCTCAGGGAATAATTCACGCTGCATAATTCACTCAGGACTCTTCTCCTCCCGGCAGCTCCTGGCTCCTCGTGCGAAGCAGTGTTTGCATTTGCTGAATTAAGGAGAGCTCCCTCAGGCTGTGGTGCTGGGTGGTTTTCCATGTGCCAACAGATCCAGCGTGCGTGCGTGCCTCCAAAACCTGGCTCCTGCGAGGGCTGCGGCAGGGCCGGGCTGCTCTTTGCCTAACCTCTGCTTTGCTTTCCTCTAATGTTGTTTATTTTCTCTAGCATCTGCCTAACAAGAAAGAGGCAGAGAAAATGCCCAGAGGTGCTCAGAGAAACGCATTCCCTCTCGCCACGCGGAGCGAGGAGCTGGTTTTCAGGCTGGGCTGCAGCATCTCCTCGGCAGTGACCTGTGTGACAGCTGCCTGTCCCCTTTTCGGTCCCACGTCCCCAGCTCTCGGCCACCAGCCCAGCTCCGCAGCTGCCAGCGGGCCGGGCCAGCTCAGCTCTTTAAATGGTAATTTCCCATGAGGAGCTCGCAGGTCTCCCATTTCTCTTCCCACCAGCCCAGACTTTGGCTTACGCTTGCAAATGGCAAATTATGCTTTTGCCTCTAATTCCAGCCTCGCTGGCATCCTCGGTGGAAGCGGCTCTGCAGCAAGCAGCAGGTTCTCTGCAGCCAGCAGGAGGTCGGCTTTTCCTCTTCTCTCCACTCCCTCCTCCCCCCCACCCCCGCCTTAATTGCAGCCCAACGTGGGCTTTTGAGGTGTATTAAACATACAAATTATTCTGCAAAGCCTCATGAAGTGCTAGTTACCAAGGCCTCTAACGGGAAATGACAGAGCAACCAGAGAGGCCCTTAACGTCAGAGCATTGTCTGAAATCGCCCTGGCAATGCACTGCTTCTGTGGGCACGGGGCTGGGGGTCTCTCCGGCTGAGGTCCCACCCTTGGCAAGGGCCCCCTGTGCCAGCCGGGCCACCCAGACGCCGCTGGGCCACAAGTATCCACCACGGAGGGTAAGAGGCTGTTGGCCCAAGGCTCCTCCAGCTGCACCTGCAATATTGAGCTGGCTCCTGGAACGATGCTGATGGATTGGAGAGAGTTCAGAGGAGAAGCAGGAAGGTAATCAAGGAGCTGGAGGGCATGATTTATATGGCAAGTTTAAAAGGGCTGCACCACGGCAACACTAATAAGAGCTCACAGCACAGAGTGGTTTCCATCCTTGCGCTCTAAACACAGCTAACACTTTCTACACCCAGCTGCATTAACAACTTGACTCCATCCCACACGGCCAGCCAAGTGCAGGAGTGACCAAGAACCATCTGCAAGTCCCCTCAGAGCCAGAATGCTGGGCAGGGAGGGGAGATGTTTTGGTTAGCAACTTTGAAAGGCATGGAAAGGAGGGAAGGGAAATGTAGGCTGAGACACGGGGAAACGTGCAGTGAAGAGGGAGACTTCTGTCATCCTGGAGGGCCTCATGGGGAGTTGAAGGAGGATGGGTCTCCTCGTGGGGTCATGGTGTGGGGTGGACGAATGGCTGCGGGTCCTGGGGGCTGCTGGGAGGAGACAGACATGGTTTGGGTCTTGCTGGGTGTGTGCTGGACGATCAGAGAAGGTGCCTGGGACGGTGTGAATGTTACACTGAGGTTTAAGCACCTGGTTCACATCCTGCTGCAGGGATGGGCATCAGGGCTGTGTCACCAGCTCCCAGCAGCATCCCTGAGAGCCAGGCTGGCAGGGTGTGTGTACAGGGTGTCTCCTGTCCTTTGATTGTAAAGGATTAATATCTGGGGCTGCCTCCAGAGCCAGCACCACCAACTTCCTCCTTTGGATGTGGTGTTTGATATTCTGAGCGAGATGCTGAGACCTGGCAAATCACAGCAGAGCTGGAGCAAGAAGAGGGAGCCTTGTGAAGTGTCCCCAGTCCTCCAGGGCCTCTTGTTTTACATTAATTAAGACATGGAGGAGTTATGGGAACACACAGAGAGTCAAAAATAGGGCTGTCCCTCTGCTGCATCCTTCCACCGGCCCCCTCGAGCTACTTCTGCCATCCCGACTCCCCCACAAGTGCTACCATCCGGTGAAGCATGGAGAGGGGCACATCCTGCACGCTCCCAGGGATGCTGGGGTCACATCCAGACACCTGCCCGGGGCCTCTTCCTGCAAGATCCCATATGGATCATTCAGGGAACCAAGCCCTTCACTTCTGCCCTCCTGCTCCACTGCTTCCCCAGCCTCAAGTGATGGCTTGGTCACATCCTCTGAGGTCCATCCCCACCGCTCCCTCTGCTCTGCCCGTACCAGCTGCAGCGTCCCTTCCGCAGCACGGGCAGCCAGAGCCAGCGGGCAGGGATTGATTGCTCTGCTCCTAGCCTGCTCTCCAAGGAGGGAGATGAAGCCCAGCAGTCTAAATATAGGCCAGCCTAACAAAGGCAAAGGCAGTGGAAGGGGCAGGCACTCGGAGGGACAATTTGCTTGCCGAGGCCCTGCGATGGGCTGCTGCTTTTCCCGTGGAAGCGGCCAGAGGAATTTCCTACCAACAATAACCTGACAAAGCACGGGGAAATGAAATGAAAGAAAATGTTTCCAAAAGCCTCCATTTACAAGCTCTTTCATTTCCAGCTGCAGGGGAAAGATAAATGCAGATCCAGGCAGAGGAGAGCAGGGCACGACTCGGGGCTGCGGGAAGATTTAGGACCTCAAAGTCCAGAGGCAGGGCTTGATCGTTGCACGAGGCAAGAAGAATCTCTGGGAGTGGAGATCACATTAAACAATGTGTGGTAATAAGTGTTTGCTGCTTAAGAGGAGGAGAGAGAACAGCAAAATCCCCTGTAAGAGCTAATTACTGCAAATTCCTTTTCAATAAAACAAGACACACACACACACAAAATTCCTCCCTTAACGGAAAAATCCATTTAAGGCTCCAGTGAGGGAACTGCACTTCATGTCCTCCCTGTGGCATTAGGAGAAGTCAAGGAGGCTTTTCCCGGCAAGGCCAGGCCAGCCACCACCATGGGAAGCTGCAGGCGGGAAGCCAAGGTGGTGGGGTGTGGGTCTGCAGGGGGAAGGTGATCCCTGGGGAGCAAAACCACAGAATCACAGAATGTTGGAGGTTGGAAGGGACTTCCAGAGATCATCCAGCTCTGTGCAGGTCACACAGGAATGCATCCAAGTGGGTTTTGAATGTCTCCAGAAAGGAGACTCCATAACCCCCGTGGGGAGCCCGTTCCAGTGCTCCATCAGCCTCACTGTAAAGAAGTTTCTCCTCACGTTGAGGTGAACCTTTCTATGTTCAAGTTTGCAGCCATTGTTCCTTGTCTTGTTACTGTGCACCACTGGAAAGGGATTGCCCCATCCCTTTTCCTGGGGAAAAGGCTTTTAGTGCCATGCTGAGAGTCAGGGTGCACCCCTTTATGTTTTGTCTGGAGTGGGGTGCGGGCAGGGGGTTAGAAGAACAAGGGCTCGGACATAGCCCTGCTTCAGGATACAGAAAAACCCATGATGGTCCTCATGGCACCTCTTTGGTGGTGTTCAGCAAGGTGTTGGATCACCACTGAGGTGTCACTGAGCACCAATGCCTGAGCTCTCTCCACTCCACTGCCCCGGGAGCTCCCCGCGCCCTCCATCGCCTCTCGCGTCTCGACCCAATTAGGCCAAAACCCAGCATGGGATTAGGAGCAGGTTTGCCTCTGTCCCTGACACTCTGCACTTCCCTGCAATTTGAAATGGGGCCAGTTTGGTGGATTTCTTGCACATGGGAGCAATATATTGAATTACATGTATGTCCAGTGCCGAGCAGAGATACATTTCTTTTCCACATGTTCATGCAGCTGCGTGACCCCAGGAAACCCAACAGTGGGGTCTGTCTTTGGAGACAAATGGGGATTGTTTTGTGTGCCTGTGTAAATGCTCCCTCCCCCTGCCCTCCCCAGCCTGCCTGGGTGTCTGTGTGTGTATGGGGGGATGGGGGACTGCTCCCCACCAAACATGTTCACATCCCACTGAAGCCAACCACTCTAAACACAGGATATTTGTTCACTGCAAGCCCACGGGGTGGAAATGCAGCTCTGGAGCTGGGGGGAGGAATCAGCAGCCTCACCAGCCAGGAAGGGGTGGGAGCTGCTGGTGTGGCAGGTCTGAAGATACTTCTCTGCACTACCTTGACCACATGGTCCAGCAGCCACCACTCCCCTCCCTGCCATCACCCCCGTCCCAGTGCTGCTCAAATGCTGAGGCAGGCAGAGGGGAGTGCAGGGATGTGGGATGTAGGAGGCTGCCCACCAGTGGTACCCCTCATCCCTCTCTTAGCACAAGCTGTCAGCTTGCATCCTTGAGGACTGGGTTCAGTTTTGGGCTATTCACTACAAGAAGGATATTGAGGGATTGTTTAGCCTGGAGAAGAGGAGGCTCAGGGAGACCTTATTGCTCTCTACAACTCCCTGAAGGGAGGTTGTAGCCAGGTGGGGGTTGGTCTCTTCTCCCAGGCAAGCAGCACCAGAACAAGAGGACACAGTCTCAAACTGCACCAGGGGAAGTTTAGGCTGGAGGTGAGGAGAAAGTTCTTCCCAGAAAGAAAGCTTGGCCATTGGAATGTGCTGCCCAAGGAGGTGGTGGAGTCACCATCCCTGGAGGTGTTCAAGAGGGGATTGGATGTGGCACTTGGAGCCATGGCTTAGTAGTCATGAGGTGTTGGGTGACAGGTTGGACTTGGTGATTTTGAGGTCTTTTCCAACCTTATTGATTCTATGATTCTATGAAATGAGGTGCTGTAATGGGTCCAGAGAAAGGGCAAAAAAGCTGGGGGAGGGTTTGGGGCCCAAGTGTTGTGAGGAGCAACTGAGGGAGCTGGGGTTATTTAGTCTGGAGAAAAGGAGGTTGAGAGGAGACCACCTTGCTCTCTGCAGCTGCCTGAAAGGAGGCTGGGGTGAGGTGGGGGTTGGTATCTTCTCCCAAGCCACAAGTGATTGATAGGACAAGAGGAAACAGGTTGCACCAGGGGAGGTTTAGGTTGGACATGAGGAACAATTTCTTCCCCCAAAGTGTTGTCAATCCCTGGAGCAGGCTGCCCAGGGCAGTGGTGGATTCCCCATCCCTGGAGGGATTTTAAAGCCCTGCAGATGTGGTGCTGAGGGACACAGTCGGGTGGTGACCTGGCAGTGCTGGATTGCTAACAGTTGGATTTGATGATCTTAAAGTTCTTTGCCAACCAAAAGTGATTCTACGATTCTGTAACTCAATCCTTGCCTGGCAGCTCAGATTTGCCTCAGAATCCATGTCCCACATGTCCCCAGGAGCAGGAGCCAGCCCACGGGAAAGGGGAGAAGCAGCCCATGTTGTATAAATCAGCTCAGGAGGGGCTGTGGTGCATCTCAGCCGCTGGCAGTCAAAGGGACCTGTCCTTTTCAGCCCCTCTGCTGTCACTCAGCGTCCCGCAGGCTGCCCAGAAAGGAAGGAGCCTTTGTTGATAAGATCTGGGGCTTGGGAGAAAATAAAAGCAGGGGGTGGGATGGATTCCTTTCTTGGGCTTGTTTTCTTTCTTTTTTTTTTTTCTTCTTCTTCTTCTTTCTCTTGGTTTGAAGACAAATGCAGGGTAAAAGAAAACTGTTTGTGGGGTGGGAATCTGTTTGATGTGGGGTGCTGCTGCCCCAGCGCATCGCTCCCAAACAGCATGCCCAGCTGCTCGCTGAAATCTGCATCTGCAGCGGGTCTCCAGCATCTTTCCAGGCTCACTTCCCCCAGCACTGGCTCAAGGCAAAGCACAAAGAAGCTGAGGGCTGGCACTTGAACCTCCAGGGAAATCAAACACTGCTGGACTCCGGTGTCAGCCCTGGGGCGATGCGAGGTCAAGGATCACGCATGCCCCTGGGTCCTGTTCCCAGCTCCCTGGAGGCACTGAGCTCCACCTAAAGCTCCTTACACCTAACACAGCGACTCCAGCAGCCCCAGCATCCCCTCACTGAGTCCCAGAGAAGCTGAGGTGGTCCCTGGAGGGACCACAGGGCGAGGACGGGAAGGTAACAGGGTGGCCTGGACAAGGAACTGATGCTGCTCAGAACCCCTGGGGATGGCCTGAGGCTAATGGGATTAGCTGCTGAGCTTTGTGGTGCTGCTGAGGAGCCTGGCCAAGCACGTTATCAGTGGCACAGTGCTTGTAGAGCTGTCTATAAATAGGAGTTTTAAAGCAAGGCAATTAATCATGGTGCACGCTACTGCCTGGATGGGCTTGGAGCAGTTTAGCAGCAAGGATGTGAGTCCAGCAGCTTACTGCAAGTTTACAAGCCCAGCCTACAGAGAGACAGGAGCTGACAGCTCCTTTCAAGTGTCACTTTGAGGAGGTTGGGTGAGTTTGGGTTAGTCTGGTTTAACAAGGTACCCACCCATCAGCTAAGCTGCACAAGCTAACCGCAGCTGGGTGGTTGAAGGCACTGCTACAGGGCACCAGCATGGCTTACCTCTTGGTCTGGTGTTTGCAGCAGGCTGAGAGCCTGCACGGCATGACTTGTCGTTGTCAAGCTGATGAGCAGTCATATTATAGAACAGCAGAAGCATAGAAGAGTTTTGCTTGGGAAAGACCTTTGAGATCCTCAAGTCCAAACTTCAACCTGGCACTGCCAGGTCACCACGAAACCACAGCCCTCAGCACCACATCTACAGAGCTTTTGACTGCTTCCAGCAGCAGGGATCCCACCACTGCCCTGGGCAGCCTGTTTCAGGGCTTAACCACTCACTCCAGTGAAGAGGTTGATCCTCATGTCCAACCTAAACCTCCCCTGGTGCGCCTGGAGGCCATCCCCGTTGTCCTACCACTTGTTACCTATAAGCAGCAGCAGCCCAGAGATCCATCCTGCCCTCCTCATACCTGACCAGTTGTGCCTGGAGACCTAGCTCCTGAACTTTGTAAGTCACCACCCTTTCTCTAAGCCCTGCACCACAACAACGTTGATTTCTTTTTATTCTGGCCAAGGAAGGAGCCAGTCCCTGACCCAAACCAAAGGACAAGCAGTGCTCTCCCCTCTGATCAGCCCTCTCTCTGCTTCCTGAGAGGACATCTTTGACCCTAAAAGGGGCAGAAGCCCTGCAAAATGTCCTTATTGCCACCAGGCAAAGCAGTTTGTGATCCAGTCGCATCTGCATGCTGAGGAAGGTACCACCATGCTGCAAGGGACCTCCTAATGGATACTGCTCCACTCTAAGTGTTAGCCCCACGCAAGATGGGTTTGTATTTCGTGGAGACAGAGCCCTGGAGCAGGCTGCCCAGAGAGGGTTGTGGAGTCTTCTTCTCCGGAGAGATTCCAGACCCACCTGGACAGTGTGATTCCGGGTAGTCTGATATGGGTGACCCTGCTGTAGCAGGGGGGTGGACTGGATGACCTCCAGAGGCTCCTTCTAACACCCACCACGCTGGGATTGTGTGAGAGGAGAAGAGATCACCTCTGCATCAGGCTGGGCTTGGGGGAGCCCCGTGGGCTGCTTTTGGTGGGGAGCTTCTCCCTCCTGTCGGGGGTCACTGGGAGCCACGCTGGGCCCAGCCTGGTGGGAAGCCACTTTTAGCTGATGGTACAGGGAAGGGCCATATTGGTTTCAGTCTGTTCTGCAAAACACTAACCAGCATGTGCAATCTGTGAGCCCCCTGCTTGACGAGAAATGCTAATTGTGTGAGAAGGACCTGCCAACAGCCCGCAGTATTCAGCGTGAAGGGGGTTTATTAGTATTATTACTATTGTTCTGGCAGCTGCAGAGCAGCCAGCCTGTTCAGTGGTGGCTGAGGAGAGTGAGCAGGGCGCAGCAGAGCTGCTCGCCATGCCAGGAGCTCCCCAGGAAGAGGATGGCACCAGGGCTTGGGGCTCACCGGCTGCCTGCACCCCATTGCTCCTCCTGTCTGTGTTGTAGCAGAGGGGTGGGGGTCTCCTGGGACTGAAAGTGCCACTTTTGCATAAAATAGGAAGTGAAAATCCCTCCCCTCTTGTTTACTGGCAGCACATTCCCGTGCCAGTATCTGCATCCCCCTGGTTTCCAGCCCTGCAAGGGGCTAGCCTGGTACTGGGGAGCAGGGGCTGCCCTGAATGGCTGCAGAGATGCTCGGGCAGGTAAAGGGACCCTGCTGTGCCCCAAGGAATCTGTCCTGGGAACCCTGCAGCACAAGGGGTTTGTACCTTCCTTGCAGCCATCTCCAGGAAGAGGCTGGATTCTGTCTGCCCAGGGCACCTTGAAGGCTCCTGACTGCTGAGGATGAGGAGGGCAGAGGGTAAGGCAAGGGGAGAAATAGGGGGAGGATTTATTTGCTGAGCCCAAAAGCAGCAGCCATGCCTGAACCCCCCTAGAAGAGGCTAATTCAGCTTCTCAGTGATCCAACTGAGGTAAGAGAAAAAGCCAAGGAGAGAGAAATGAGGACTCTAACTCAATACAAATGTGGAGTTCTGGGCTCCCCAGTACAAGAGAGAAAACTATTGCAGAGAGTCCAATGGAGGCTATGAAGATGATTCAGGGACTGGGGCTGCTTAACTTGGAGAATCATAGAAACATAGAATCAATAAATCCACCTAGACATTGCAATCCTGGACACCCTGCTGTGGGTGACTCCGCTTTAGCAGAGGGGCTGGAGCTGGGACTGTTTAGCCTGGAGAAGAGGAGGCTCAGGGGAGACCTTGTTGCTGTTTACAACTCCCTGAAGGGAGGCTGTAGCCAGGTGGGGGTTGGTCTCTTCTCCCAGGCAACCAGCACCAGAACAAGAAGACACAGTCTCAAACTGCGCCAGGGGAAGTTTAGGCTGGAGGTGAGGAGAAAGTTCTTCCCAGAAAGAGAGCTTGGCCATTGGAATGTGCTGCCCAGGGAGGTGGTGGAGTCACCATCCCTGGAGATGTTCAAGAGGGGATGGGATGTGTCACTTGGTGCCATAGCCTAGTAGTCATGAGGTGTTGGGTGACAGGTTGGAGTTGATGATCTTTGAAGTCTTTTCCAGCCTTATTGATTCTATGATTCTATGACTAGGTGATGCCCAGAGGTCCCCTCCAACCCCCACCACATCGGGATTTGGGGATTTGAAAGCAGAGCAAACGCTCTGTGTGGTGTGAAAACGTAGTGACTTGCCTGGCTTTGTGTAGGTGAAAATCAAAGCTCTGCTGAGCAAAGGGAAGGGGGGAAAAACCCAACCCAAGGTTGATAGATTCAGTGTTTTTCTTTCTCTTCTGGCCTCGCTAATTTGCAGAAAAGGAAGCAGATAAAGTTTGATAACTTGGAAATAGAAAGAGAGAGAGAGAGAAGGTGTCCCAGGCAGCCGGCTCCCAGCGCTCCCCCTCCCGCTTCAGAGGATAAATGAAGTGCTCCTCATTCCCCGCTCGTCTGCCACCCTCCACTGAGTCTGTCAGGGGCTCATCTGTGTATAAATTAGCTTTTCACAGTAATGCCGTGTAAAATTATTTCTGTCATCCTTTTATCTGACCAGTTTATCTCGGCAGCTTGTCAGTCTTAATTCTCCAACCTCTCTCTCTCTCTCTCTCTCTGCACTCGGCAGCAGGAGCCACCTGAGCTACCCCCGGTAGCTCCTTCAGAGGGTGCTCCCAGCCCTCCTGCTCCCGGCTCCGCCGAGCATCCCCTGCAGCTCCTCGGGCTGCTTAGCAAAGTAGCCAACATCTAACCCGGGCAGCGAGAAGCTTGAAGCCTGCCGGTGCAGGCAGCCAAAGGGTTTCCGACAAGCCTGCCTGCTGGCAAGACAGAAGAGAGCACAAACGCTGCCATTTTGGGACCGTTATTTATTGCTCCGGATCGGCAGTGACATTTCTCAGCGCTGGCACACGGTAGGTGACCCTCTGCTTGGAGCCCGAGCTGGGCTGCCCATGGGCCCAGCAGTCTCTTGGTATTTCCCCCTGACAGTCAGGTTTTGTGCATTCCAGCTTCTGCTGAGAGGGGCTTATGGAAAAAGCATTTCACAGCCATTGTCTGGGACTCTCCGTGCTCGCTTGCATGAGCGCTGCGAGAGAGGGAACCCAAAAGGGATGCAGCTGGAAGGCATTAATTGGAGATAGCAGATGAACAGTCACCCAAGTCCTTCTGCCACCTTGTTTCAGCTCTGCGCAACTTTCAACACAGATGGTCCCTGGGGATGCAGGATGTGGCTACCAAATGTCCCAAGGGATGGAGATCCCACAACTGAGCCCTGCAGAGCATCATGGCACTCAAACTCCTGCCCACACCTGAGGCTTTTGTCTCACCTCCCTAATTCCTCCTGTCTGCCCACTGGACTGTCTCCCCCCACCATCCTTTCCTGTCCCTTTTTCCCAGCTTCTCCAGGTTTCTTTGCTCTCTGTAGGGGAGAAAATATGCCTTTAATCTGGAAAAGCAGAGTGACATCCCTCTCTCCTCCCCAGAGGTGCCACTTGTGCTCTGCCAGCACACCAGATGCCTGGGTGGCTCTGCAGTTTTTCCTCCTAGGCCAGGTGTCCCCACCACGCTCCCCCAGTCAAATGCATTACTCAACAGGCTCAGCAACAGCCAAGGATTCAACCCCAGCCCTGAGCACCTCCTGTCTCCATCTCAGTGGTGGTGCAGGATCCAGCCCCAACCCTGAGCACCTCCTGCCTCCATCTCAGTGGTGCTGCAGGATCCAGCCCCAGCCCTGAGCACCTCCTGCCTCCATCTCAGTGGTGCTGCAGGATCCAGCCCCAGCCCTGAGCACCTCCTGCCTCCATCTCAGTGGTGCTGCAGGATCCAGCCCCAGCCCTGAGCACCTCCTGCCTCCATCTCAGCGATGCTGGAGGATCCATCCCCAACCCTGAGCGCCTCCTGCCTCCATCCATCTCCCTCCCACGCTCCACTGCACTTGGCTCTGCTGCAGCTGGTTGTGACTACTGGTTCCCCACACTGTTATCTGCTCTCTTTCGCTCGGAGAAATATTGTGGGTTGTAATTCTGTCTGCTACATCTTGTGAATATTTCTGGACTCTGAAGTTTCCCGGCTCCAGATGTTCTGGCCAGACCAGAGGAACAAAAAAGAAAGAAAGAAAGAAAGAAAGAAAGAAAAACCCAAACCAACAAAACCTCAGCATTAATAAAAACCTTTTGAGAGGCAGAAGTGGCTATTGCGCAGCAGTGACATCACATCCGTGAAACCTGACCTCATGATGTCACAGCTGTGAAATGAGGGATGATTGCTCCTTCTTGGCACACCCCAGCTCGCTGGGCCAGACCTGTTAAACAAATGCACATGGACTATAAATATGCATATTGAACCCAGAAGCTGTGAACGCTGCCTCGTGGTCACCCAGGTCAGGAGAAACCTGCTGGGGAGAGCTGGTGATGGGGAAAGGTTTCGTCATCCCCTCCCGTACCCAGATGCTGCCCAGGCACCTCGGGGTTTTGCTTTGCCTTCCCCCAAGCACTTTGCTCCTGGTTGCTGCTGGGGAGGGAGGAGCAGCCTTGCAGGGGTGCCTGTGTAAGGGGTTGGGTGGACGTCTCCCTGCTGGACAGCAGAAACATCCCAGGAGACCATTATGGTTCCGCTTCTCAGTGGAGCCAGCAGCAGCGACCCTGCTGGAGCTGACCATCCCTACCCCGTAACTCGCACATGCACCCATGCCAGGCACCACAGCACAGCACACCCGGCTTCAGCCCCTTGGCAAACAACTAACCCCTTGGAGAGCCTCCAGATTCAGCTCCCCCCTCGCCACCTTCACAAGGCTGCCTACAAAAACTACTTACCTTGGCTACCTCTTACAGCACCGAATGAGGCTGTTTGAAGCCCCAGTCTATAAAACATCTGCACCAGAGTGCCCAACCTTCACCACAGCGCTTCAGGATCCATCCCACGCAGGCTGCCCTCCTCCACACCCCCACTCCCCGCGTGTGTGCAGCCCCCATGCCGTTGCCACGCCACGGAAAAGGTCGATTTCTTCCATCTGGGCTGCGCTGACAGTGTCAAGCCTCTTGCTGAAGCTCACAGCAGGCTTTTTTAATTTGTCCTTTCCTCTTTCCCTTTTAGTCCCATTGTTCGCCCCCGAGGTTGTGCTGCTGAGAATGAGGCGAGCAGGAGGGTGCTGTCTGCTGAGGTGTCGAGGAGTGATACCCTGAGGGACGTGATGTGAGCTGGGAATGTACTCATGGCTCGTGTGCTTCCTCCAGCAATAAATCCACTGCTTACTTCCTTTCTCTTTCTTTCTTTCTTTCTTTCTTTCTTTCTTTCTTTCTTTCTTTCTTTCTTTCTTTCTTTCTTTCTTTCTTTCTTTCTTTCTTTCTTTCTTTCTTTCTTTCTTTCTTTCTTTCTTTCTTTCTTTCTTTCTTTCTTTCTTTCTTTCTTTCTTTCTTTCTTTCTTTCTTTCTTTCTTTCTTTCTTTCTTTCTTTCTTTCCTTTCTCTTCTTCCCTCCGTTCCTTCCTTCCTTCATTTGTTCCTTCCTTCCTGACTTCAGCACCATGGTTCATGAGGTGGATGCAAGCCCTGGTGTGCCAGGACGTCTTGGAATTCCAAAGGGTGATGGGAGGCAGCAGTGCTGGAGGGGACACAGCTCTGGGGAACCCCCTGGGTGAAAAACAGCCTTTGAAAGGCAGATGTACAATTCTAGACTGTACAAACAGGATAAACCAGGTAAGGAAAAAAGCAACTCTACCCCAAAAGCTTCCTACATCTCCCAACCTGTGAGCTTCTGCCTCAGTCAGGCAGGGTCAGCTCTTGGTCTGGAGGGTGAGGAAGGGGGAATTCATCAGCTCCCCCTCCCTGAGCTATTTGGCAGAGCAGGGGTAGGAAACTCAGCTGCCTTGACTCCCCGCAGACACGGTGGCCCGCAGCCAGCTGCTGACATGTGGCACAGGAACAAGAGGAGCAGCGGGGAAGCCCAAGCAGCGCCGGGGCCATTGTCTGTGGCGGCTGGTGCTCATGCTGCAGAAAGCTGCCTCTTTCCTCCCTTGGTATTTGGAAGTTCTAACGTGGGCCTGAAAAGCTCAGAAATACCCCATGGGCTCCCTCTGCACATTGCATCCAGCCAAAGGCAGAAAAAGGCAACGTGGGCAGCCTGTCCTCATCAAGCTTCCTGACAGCCCCAGAGCACCCGGTCCTACCTGCATGGGTGGAGAGGTGGCTGCAGCACCCAACCAGGGGTCCCACAGAACCCAGGAGGGATGGAGAACTCTTTAGCCAGCAGCTGCTCTTTCCATTACAAGCTGGTCTGGAACCTGGATGACTATTTCCCTAAGCTAGAGGAACACATTTCACTCTGCAGCCAGAAAATGGGGCCCCAGCGTCCTGCCCAGAAGCTCAGGAGGGGTGTAGGGATGGGCTGAGGATCCAGAGCTGGAGCTCAACCAGCCTTGCAGGAGGACTCTGAAGGAAAAGAGGCCTGAGAGGTGTGGAGGAAGACCTCACAGTTTGCAGTGCTGAGAAACAAGAGCCTAAGCATCTTTCATCTTGCTCAGTCCCTGCAGAGCCCATGGACCATCCCCAGACTTTCCCCTACATCCCCTGTGCTGGGGGAAAACCCATATTCACTGGCTGGGAGGCATGGATAGAGGCCCCTGCCCTGCACACCTTCACTGCTGTGCAGGAATCATTGTGGGGGGCTCTTGCAGAACAAGGCATCCCCTGAACCAGCCCTGGATCCAACATAGGCAAGAGCAGCCAGCCCTTGGCATCAACCCTTGGATCCATCCCCTGGATCCATCCCCTGGAGGCACTGTTGGAGCCATTGCTTTGGAACCACCCTTGGAGTCACCTCCTGAAGCCATCCCTCGGAGCCACCCCTTAGACTTAGCCCTTCCCACACCAGCTCTGACCAGGTATTTATTGTTCATGCATGGAAAGAAGACTTCAGCTTCAGTGACATCCTGGAACTTTATTTTGCAGGCTTGATTCTATCACTGGAAGGAAAGTGGGTTGCTGAGAACCAAGGGAAGTTCTGCAGGCTTCAGGAAGAAGTGGCTGATCCATCCAACAACCTACCGATCACCTCAGAACCCTGGCATCTCAGAGCAGAAAAAGAGGGACAGGGACCAAAGAAGAGCAAGTGAAGAGCTTCCCCAAGGATGCTGATGCCTGCTGGTGCCCAGGGCAGATGCTCTCTGCAAGCAGCGTGCGGCTGGGCATGACGGGGCAGGAGCAGAGACAGGCCAAGCCTAGGTAGGAGATAGGCTCCCACAGTACCTCCATGTCTGAACAGCCCGTTCCCAGCCATCATTAATCCCCAGGAAATGTTCTGTGGTCAGGCCATTACCACTCAAATCTGTGGACAAAAATGATTCAGAGCAGCGTACAACTGTGGGAAAACTGTCACCAAACTTGGATGGTTTCGCTTTGTTTCACCACAGAATTGCTAACAAAGCACTGAAAGGGAGATGGATCTCCAACTGGAACCTGACATTAACCCCTTGGTGGACCCAGGCAGGCTGCTGTTCACGGGAGAGTAATTCCACACTTCAGCTCCTGGGTGAGTGGGAATTCTTTAAATCAAGACAGAGAGGCTGAGCTGTGAGTCTGATGGGTGATAGCCGCCCCGGCTGGGTGCCTGCCTCGGCTCAGCTCCTGCTGTCCTCTCCCAGTCTGCTCCCAGCAGCACACAAAGCCTGGTAGGACTCTCCAACCTCCTCCCAGATCTCTTCTCTGCCCTCCTTGGGCAGCAGCAGGCTTTCTCTGCTGGGAGGTTTGTGAGTCTGGCCAATTAGTGGGAACTGCCTCATGGGGGCCCTTGATGCCATCCCCTCGAGCCCTGCAGAATCTCTTTCAGCCCTGAGGTCCCAGCTTGTGGTCCACGGGTGGCCGTTTGCAGAGCATCCTTCTGAGGGCTGGATCATGCTGTGAGAGTGAGACCTTCCTCTTGGGGCCCTGGAGGCCTTGTTGCCCCCTCTGGGTCCACAGAAGCATCTTCTTCAGCTCTGAGATGCTGGCATGTGGTCTATGAGTGGCTGTCTGGAGAGAATCCTTCTCAGAGCTGGACCACGCCGCGCATCAGGATGCATAATGAGATTCTTGGCAACGTGTCTGCCTCTTACAAACGCCTTCTGGAGTGGCTTGCCAGACAGATCCACAAGTGCAGCCTCCCTCTGCCGCTCAAAAATGAAAGAGAGCTTTGTGAAGCCACCACAACCAGATCTTTCTTGTGGGTGGACAGCAGCAGCCAGCCTGAAGGCACAGCCCTGCTCGTGCCACAAAGCCTTGGCAGACCGCAGAGGGTTGAGGGGGAGCGAGGCAGAGGCTGCAGAGGAGATGGGACACTTGGGAGGGTGGAGGACCTGGGGTGGTTTATCCTGGAGAGGAGCAGACTGAGAAGGAATCTTCTCAATGCTGATCAATATGGGGGGGGGGGGGGAGGCAAGAGGATGGGGCCAGACTCTTTTCAGTGGTGCCCAGAGACAGGGCAACAGGCACAAACTGGAACCCAGGAGGCTTCACCTGAACAGGAGGAAAAGCTTCTTTCCAGTGAGGCTGCTGGAGCCCTGGAGCAGGCTGCCCAGAGAGGTTGTGGAGTTTCCTTCTCTGGAGAGATTCCAACCCCCCTGTACATTGTGATCCTGGGCAGCCTGCTGTGGGGGCCCCTGGTTTAGCAGGGTGGCAGGACTAGATCCCCTCCAGAGGTCCCTTCTGCCCCCCACCATGCTGGGATTCTGGGATTTTGTGGAAGGAGAGGGAAGATGCAATGGGGATAAACGGATAAATGGTGTAATGATGCACAGAGCTGCAGGAGAAAGATGGGAGAGAAATAGCAGCCACTGGAAAATGAGTGTGAAACTGGTGCTGGTGAAAGAGCTGCAGCCAGAGCAACCTGATCAGGGAACTCAATGCTCAGAGGGAATTTATGTCAGTAACTGGTTTCTCATACATGTATGTATTAAAAAAACATACTGGAGATAAAAAGGAGGCAGCAGTGTGTGTGCAGAACCTCAGCTCCCTCTCAAGCACAGAAGCACATCCAGACCTATATTCAGTTAAAATAATAATAGAAGAGAGCCCCGAAAAAGGAGCAAATTCTTTGGCTAATAGGATCCACAGGGAAACTAAACGAACTTAATAGCTCTGCAGGAAAGCCTGTGCAGCCCCTCGGTAGAGGGGTTTGGTGGGGAGGGGAAGGGAAAGGGAGAGGGGAAGGAGAAGAGTGAGGCCTCAGGAGCTGGAAGTGCCTGAAAAATGATGCCAGGTGTCACAGGGCTACGTGAAGGGCTCCAGGTTGCTGCTGTGTTCACTTGTGCCAAGGAGAGCAGCTGTCTGGTCACCCTCACAGGGTCTCACTGCCGCCGCACGCTGTCTCCATCAGTCCCAATTCATTAGGGACCTGTAATCTGCCTATTGTGTCATTAGGAAGTGTGGATAATCAGCAGCGGTGCTGCAAACCTGCACGTCCCGGTGGCAGAGGCCAGGCAGGGAGGGGAGGGGAGAGGAGGGGAGAGGAGGGGAGGGGAGGGCTGGGGGGATTGTAAGAGGAGAAATAAAGCCGAGCGGTTTGCATTTTTCGGGGCGCCAGAGCATTTCTGCAGGTGAGAATGGGGCTGGAATGCTTTAGTAACCCAATACAGTGCCAGGCATGCTCCTGCACTGCTGCCAGGGAGCACGTGGAAAAAACCAGCAAGGCTCTGGGGAGATGACTATCCATCTCCTCAGCTGTGTGGCACAGGGGCAGCGAGCAAGCCAGGCTCGGCTCGGAAGGGGCCCTGCGAGCTGACCGCACGATTTCCAGCACCTGCCGTTGCACGCCGTGGCTTAAATGGATTTCAGGACACTGGAACCTAACCCTGATCCCACTACTGCTCTCCCCAGGTCTGTTCTCTCTCTCATTATAGCTACCTGCACACTCATTTGTACTCAACAGGCCTGGGTGACACGCAGAGTCGTGGTCGCTGAGCCTCACACTCTGCTGAATTCGACGTTATTTGAAACGTGCAGTGTGACACAGGATGTGCTGATGGTATCCAAGTGCCTGAGGAGGTATCCAAGTGCCAAGTAGCTGAGGGGCAGAACCTTTCCTTGGCTCCCAAAGAAGAGTGAAGAGATGAAGACCTGGCTTGTAGCTGATGGGACCACCAGCTCCTCCCTGGAGAGCTCCATCTCAGGCCTGATGGCCGAGCAGAGCCCCAGGTGACACCCGGGAGGTTCCTCAGGTGGATTTTTCTGACAGATAAGGACACTGGGGAGGGCCACGAAGATATCAGTGGGCTGGAGTTGGGGTTGCTCAGCCTGAAAAGAAGCTTCTCTTCAGTCTCTCCAGCTCTACCCTGACATACAGCAGGGCAGTGCTTATGCTAAGAGGCACTGGATGGTGAGCTCTGGGACTGGATGCAGCTCTGTGACCTCAGAGCTCATTCCTGAAGGTGCTGGTTTGCCAGAACCACCCCTTCCACCTCCCCTTTGTCACAGCCCGTGTCGTCTGGCGCAGCCAGGGCCACCACTCTATCGATCTGGTCATTTTGGGGGTGAGAGAAGGGGGTCGAGGGTATGCAGCAGTCCCTGACAGTGTAATTAAGCAAATATAAATGAAAGAAAAACAGACTCTAGAAGTCCAGGGACTTTCACATATTTTCCCTGTTATTCCATCTCACTGGAAAAATAAAAGCTACTCAGCATGACCATTTATTAGCAATCAGGATGTGGGGCACTTGGGACCTTCTTGGACAACGAAGGTAATTAAAGATTCCCAACGTCTTCTCCCTGCATTTTGCCACCCCCATGCTCCTTTCTGCTCCCAGACAGGATACTGTGAATTTTGTAAGGCTGGGACCTGAGGCATCAACAGCATCAGACAGCTCAGAGCTGCAGCCCAGCAGAACCTCCAGAGCATCCTCACCTTTACCCAGAGTCCATTACCCAACAAATGAAGCAAATCCCCTTAAAATGAAGAAAAGAACACAAATATCCCAGAATATCACATGAAACCACCATAAAAGGATAGTTAGAAGACACAGATCTGTATCTTGCCCCCAGCATTGCTGTGAACTTTGCTATTCTCTGCCCTTCTAGACACAGGCTGAGCAGCTCCTTTGAAATCAAAGCCTGTGCACGTAGGTTGAAGACAGAATCTGCCGGCTTAGTTTAAGCTCAAGAGCTACACTTGGGCGTACGGTAATGCAAGGTTGAGGAATCCACTTTGCCATCAGGACAAGGAGTGCTTCCAGCAGTGGGTTTTTTTTGTCTCTGAAAGAAGGCAGGCTTTGGCAGGGGGAAGAGGTGTAAAGCCGTGCTGCCGTTCAGTGAGACCTGGACAGGCTGGAGTCGGAGCTCCCCTGGTCCCCCTGGCCCTCGCTGGCTGCTTCGCTGGCATCCAGCCCTAGAAGCTGGTAGTTCATTTTTTTGCAGGATGTGTTCTTACAGCTGCAGCTTGTGCCACCCTGGGAAAGCCAAACACAATAAATCTCAAGACAGCATTTCAGTTGGACTTCTTCTTGCTGGGAGCCTCAGAGCTCGGCAGTTGTGCAGCCAAACCGCAGCCTTGTGAGGAGAGCCAAGCCTGGGTTTGTTCTCCCGATGAAGCGTGAGACAGGAGAGGGCCAGAAGTGAGACAGAGCTGGGCTTCCTCCTCCTGCTTCTGCTGGGAGAGGGGAAAGGATGTGGGGACAGTGACCAGCTCTTCTCACGTGTAACTAATGACAGAACAGGAGGGAATGGCCTCAAGCTGCACATTAGGAATGGGCTGCCCAGGGAAGTGGCTGAATCACCATTCCTGGACATGTTCAAAAGCTATACAGATCTGGTGCTTGTGGGCATGGTGTAGTGACAGACTTGGTGGACTGGGCAAAGTGGCTGGACTTGATGTTCTTGGAGGTCCTTTCTGGCCTGTATGATTCTATGGTTCTTTCCCCTCCAGTGCAGAGAGCCACCTTGTTCCCAGTTTGGACCAGAACTCTTGACCATTAGAGCACAGACCCTAAGCACTGGATCTGCCTCAGAGAGTTCCCATCCAACCCAGTCTGACCCTGTAAGGTCCCACTACCCACCTCTGGATTGCAGAGGGGACAGGCAGGTCCCAGCCCAACCTGCTGCCACCAGCACCCAAAGCCTTTGCCAATGAGAGCTGGTCTTCAGCCGGAAATTCTAGCTTCCAATCAAGCAGATGATTGTAGATGTCAGGTTTCTTCACTGCCTCCAATAATTCTTTGCTGGCCCTTTTTGGTTTGGACAGAAGTGACTCTTTCACATATATATCTCTCTCTCTATATATATTTTCTCACACTGGTGGCACATAATAAACTAATGGTGTAATTACTACAGCCATAAATTTGTCACCTTGGTTAAGGCCTTTTTATGACTTAGAAGAAGAAAAGAGAAGCCTGTCTCCTTTTCTGCAGTGATGTGGTTTGTGGTCACAGGCACTTTAAGGCGTGGGTTAGTTTGTGTCATTCTCCTGATTCAGGCATTCAGGGGTTTGTTTATACTTTGAGGGAGTCTTTCCTCAGCTGCCTGCTCAGGGATATTAAAATGTTTTCAGAGTTTAACCTCCTTTGCAAATCACAGAAAATCCATCTGGGACAGCGGGCAGTGAAGGCCAAGAAGAGTTCACAGCCTCTTGATGGAATGGAATGGAATGGAATGGAATGGAATAGAATAGAATAGAATAGAATAGAATAGAATAGAATAGAATAGAATAGAATAGAATAGAATAGAATAGAATAGAATAGGATTAACCAGGTTGGAAGAGACCTTTGAGATCATCAAGTCCAACCTATCACCCAATACCACCTAATCAACTAAACCATGGCACCAAGCACCCCAGCCAGTCTCCTCCTAAACACCTCCAGTGATGGGGACTCCACCACCTCCCTGGGCAGCACATTCCAATGGCCAATCGCTCTTGCTGGGAAGAACTTCTTCCGAACATCCAGCCTAAACCTTCCCTGGCACAGCTTGAGACTGTGGCCTCTTGTTCTGGTGCTGCTTGCCTGGGAGAAGAGACCAACCCCCACCTGGCTACAACCTCCCTTCAGGGAGTTGAAGAGAGCAAGGAGGTCTCCCCTGAGCCTCCCCTTCTCCAGGCTAAGCAACCCCAGCTCCCTCAGCCTCTCCTCACAGGGCTGTGCTCCAGACCCCTCCCCAGCTTTGTTGCCCCTCTCTGGACACCTTCCAGCAACTCAACATCTTTCCTAAACTGAGGGGCCCAGAACTGGACACAGGACTCAAGGTGTGGCCTAACCAGATCTCAGCACAAGGACATAGACCTGTTGGAGCAGAGCCAGAAGAGGCCACAAAAACAATCCCAAGGCTGGGGCCACTCTGCTGTGTGAGGACAGGCTGGCAGCTGGTTTTGTTCTGCCTGGAGAAGAGGAGGTTGTGGAGTGTCCATCTCTGGAGACATTCAAAACCTGCCTGGATGCATTCCTGTGTGACCTACTCCAGGTGCTCCTGCTCTGGGCAGGGGGCTCGGACTGGATGACCTTTCAAGGTCCCCTCCAACCCCTAACACTCTGTGATGCTGTGAATATTAATACTGAACAAATTGAATCACAACTTTCCAGCCATGCTGTGCTGCTTCCTTGAGATTAGTTTGGTTTGATCTGTAAATTGCATTTTTTTCCCCCTTCCTCCTTCTGGCAAGGGTTTTATTTTGGACAAAAGATAGTGCTTTCCAGGAGGCAAATATTAGAATGTCCCTAATCTCTTGAAGTGCCACATCAGCAGGGGGATTTCATTGCCAGGTGTACGTCTGAGCACTCCATGGCATCGGAGCTGCGGTTCTCAGCTTCCCCCTGTTCTCTTTTCCAGCTCAACAAAACTCAGAGAAGAAATGTGCTGCCAAGCTGCAGCCAAACAGCTGGCAACAGTGAATTCTTCCTCTTTCAAAACTCTCCATGTGGAAAGTCCTGAAGTGTTTTGGGACTGTGCTGGGCTCCCCAGCTCACGAGAAATAAGGAACTATGGGAGAGGCTCTAGCAGGAGGCTGCGAAGATGAGAAGTGGCCTGGAGCCACTGTGATGAGGAGAGGCTGAGAGCCCTGGGGCTATTTAGCCTGGAGAAGAGTGGACTGAGAGGGGATCTGATCAATGCTGATCAATACCTAAAGGGCAGGGGGCAAGAGAATGGGGACAGATTCTTTTCAGTGGTGCCCAGAGACAGGACAAGGGGCAGTGGGCACAAACTGGAACCCAGGAGGTTCCATCTAAACATGCAAAGAAACTTTGCTGTGAGGGTGCTGGAGCCCTGGCCCAGGCTGCCCAGAGAGGTTGTGGAGCCTCCTTTTCTGGAGAGATTCCTGACCCACCTGGGCATTGTGATCCTGGCCAAGCTGCTGTGGGTGCCCTGCTTTAGCAGGGTGTGGGCGATCTCCAGAGGTCCCTTCTGACCCTCACCATGCTGGGATTCTGGGATTTGAGACAGGCAAGTTTTGAGCTATGTTCCAGCATGCAGATCTTTGGGCAAGGTGAATCACAGAGCTCATCCCAGTCTAGCACTAAAAGCCAGTGGCAGGGTTGGACTCTGCAGACAGAAAACTCAGTATTTTAAGCAGAAGCTTTCAGACCTTTACAACCTTCAGTCCTTCCTGGTGGAAAGAGGAATACTGCTGGTGATTCCTGTATCAGATATCTGGATATGCATTTCTCAGTCGCCTTTCAAGGGCCTCCAACAAGCAGGTCATGACCCCACTGGGGATCTAATGGCTCTCAGAGGCAAAAGCCCTCTCCCCAGGGTGGGTTTTGCCACCAATTCTGGATGACTGCCACAGAAGAGAGAAAAATCAGTTCGGAAGAGTCTGTCTTTGTCCACCTGGCACAGCAGGAACGGGGTAATTGCGGCTGTGCTGCTCCCAAAAGCTGCTCAGCCAGCCAGCCCTTGAAAGACAGGTTCAGACATTCTGCCCTGTCATAGTCAGGGGCTCTTCCAGACAAACTAGTTGCTTCTGCTACTCAAGGAGCAT
This sequence comes from Picus viridis, assembly GCA_033816785.1. Taxonomy (NCBI): domain Eukaryota; kingdom Metazoa; phylum Chordata; class Aves; order Piciformes; family Picidae; genus Picus; species Picus viridis. The sequence goes on along the minus strand of CM066580.1, from coordinate 20,427,559 downwards.
GTTTTATTCATGCCAAAGAGTATTCTTTTGGCCGCGTCGACATCAAGCAAGCGCAGCATAGAATGGGCCAGTTGGGTTCATCCCAGGAAATCATTTATCTCCCTTAGGGAAGTGCTGTGCAGTGCCCCTAAGCCCTCACTGGTATTTAATGGTGCGAGCCTGATGCTTAAGCACCGTCCCTGTGCCGGAGTTGTCTTGCTTCTGCCTCGCTTTAAGGCAACAACCACCAGCATTTGCAAAGGCTGAGGGGAGGGATTTGTTTAATGCAGCCCCAAGCCCCTGCCCTAATGGGTTGTTAATCCATACCCAGTGCATCAAATTTGCCAGCTGACTCCCGGGGGTCCCCAACATGCCTCCATCCTCCAGACGTTTGCTGGCAGCCTGTGGTTTCCTGGGATCTCTGGGGAAAACGGAGCAGTGACTGTAATAATAACCCCCACACAGCCCCCTCCCTCCCTCCCCCAAAAAAAGCAGTTGGCAGCCAAAGTGATATGCACATTACTGGATTTATATGAAGTGCTGCTGAGCGAGAAAGATTTGAGGGGGTTTAACAGCTAGATGGGACAGAGAGATGATCTCAGAGCATTGGCTTGCGCCACGAGGAAGGGTGAGAGCTTTAAAGTAGCAGAGAAGGAGAAGCCTGCAGAGTGAAGGTGTTCCCTCCTGTCCCCGTGGGTCAACCAGCACACCCATGGCATAGTCAAGAGCCGCTGCAGGACCATGACTGGGCCAGGCAGTTAAACAAGCCCTGCCCAGAAGCGGCCTTAGGCACCAAGACTCGAGCACAAGCCCTACGAGGAGAGGCTGAGGGAGCTGGGGCTGCTTAGCCTGGAGGAGGCCCAGGGGAGACCTTCTTGCTCTCTACGACTACCTGAAGGGAGGTTGTAGCCAGGTGGGGGTTGGTCTCTTCTCCCAGGCAACCAGCACCAGAACAAGAGGACACAGTCTCAAGCTGTGCCAGGGGAGGTTTAGGCTGGAGGTGAGGAGAAAGGTCTTCCCAGAGAGAGTTGTTAGCCGTTGGGCTGTGCTGCCCAGGGAGGTGGTGGAGTCACCGTCCCTGGAGGTGTTCAAGAGGGGACTGGACGTGGCGCTTGGTGTCATGGTTTAGTAGTCATGAGGTGTTGGGTGACAGGTTGGACTTGATGATCCTTGAGGTCTTTTCCAACCTTATTGATTCTATGATTCTATGCCTTTATGATTCTAAATGATGCAAGCTCAAATGATATTTAGAGCCCAGGTCTGCTCAGTGCAGTGGCCAATAGAGAAACACAGTGGTGTTTCCTCATGTAGGCTCCCATCAAGCTACAGTGCTGGAGAAAGCAAGGACCTCCTGAATGAAGATATTTTTATCCCTGCTGGAGTTTGCTAGCTCCTTGGTGATGTTTAAAGCAGACAGCCCATGTTAATCTCTCCTTTAACAGCAGGGATTGAGCATCTTTTCTGGTAATAGCAGCCAGAGACAGGCTTCAATCACAGGTCTGGTGTGCTTTGCCTGTACCCAGACCACTCAGTTATCAACTGGCAGCACCACCAGCTAGCAGCAGTTCTGCCCATAGCCAAAATCTCACTGCAACAGCTTGCTGCTTCACCAATCCTGCTGCTGAGTGCCAAGCTTCAGCCCCCTTCCTGCTTCCCTGGGTCAGGGTTTTCTTCCCAAGCCTTGGCTGTGCTTCTGTCAAGATCTGCAATACCCTTCACACCATCTCAGAGTCCCTCTTGGGTAATGCCTCTCAGTCTTGTGGAACAGCAGCCTGACTCAGGGCAACCCAACAAAGCAAACTAGCACCTACTAGAAAGGAAGTTAAGAGAACCCACTAAACCCCAACCAAGCGATCAAGCCTCGACAGGAGACTTAAATCACGTTCATCAGGAGTGAGGAGCTGTGGGATTAACCCCTCTGGTCGCTCCTCACTCCCTTCAGACAGAAAAGCTTTTAATAGGTCAGCAGATAAAAAAGCAGCAGCAAAAACATTCCTTATCTCCCCTGCCATGCCTGGGCTCTGTAATACAACTGATTCCTGCGATGTGCAGACCTACTCAAACAAGTTTATCTTCATTCGAGGAATAGTCATACAGTGAGATTGCAATGTAATTACCTTCTCACAAACCCGAACTGGAAATCTTCACATCCAGTCATTAGCTTGAAGACAGGCAGACAGGCAATTATATCTGAATAAATGACTAAGAAATGAATCCAGGAGACTCCCAGCCCTGATTCAACCTTCAGTTCACAATCCTAGGCACAGCAGCAAGCTGTCTGTCAGCTCCTCCTGTACCTGGCGCGATCCTTTGCTTGCCCCACACTCCTCATTCCAGCCATCCATGAGTCCCACGGATGACCCAAGACCTCCCTCCCTGTGATCCTGGCGTGGGCAAGCTACTGCCTGCCTCCCCTGAGGTCTGGGATGGACCTGGGTAACGTTGGCAAGGCCCAGCTCCAACACCTCCCGAGTATTTCACTCTTGGCTGAACTCCTCCTTCACCTTTTCCCTTCCTCTCTTTCCTCAGTAGGTTTATAAGCCTCCATGCTGAATGTGTGAAGTCTCCCAAACAGGTGAGCAATAAAATGACCGAGACCTCATTGCAGGGAAGGCAGCAGCACTTCAGCCTAGTGGTTAGTGCATGCGGGCAGCAAGCCAGGACACTTGAGATCAACGCCTGGCTCCGGCAGAAACTTGCTCAGTGGCCCTGGGAAGTGCCAGAGAGGAGCAGGCTTTCCACAGGGACTGCGCTTCCCTCTGCATGCTGCTTCAGCACAGGTCAGCACTTTTGAAGGGCCCAGCACCCGCTGGCACCCACAGAAAGTCCCCCAGATGGTTAGGAGCAGCTCTCCCCCGACTGGGGCCATCAACCTTCCTCCTCCTCACTCCCCTGTAGGACTGGAACACCACAGCTGGCTGGTTTCCAAGCCTTTCCCAGGGAGGGCGGGTGAACTGCGCTGAATATATTTCCCAGCCCTGTTCTTTCTGAGAGCTGTTTTAAAAAGCCAAATGCAAGACTCCCTTCCCATAGACCCCTCCAAAGGTCCCACACTTCATTGTCCTCCTGGGGGTGCCAGCACTACCATCTACCTACAGCAGAAAGGGCAAGCAGGTAATGGAACTGCCGGCCACCTCGCAGCACCCATGACATCGATCCAGGGGCTGCTGTCTGGTACTTGCCAGGTCTGCATTCCTGTTCCTCTCCCTCCATTCCACCATCAAGATGGATATTTTATCTTGTGTGATTATTTACTTAACGAAACACCGGTATTTGCAGCCCAGAGGGTATTCCCCACTGGGAGGCTGGAATAACACTTTTGCACGGCACAGTACATCAGGCTTTGGGAGTACTGACAGCATCCTTTAGAGGGGGAGATGGCAGTGCTGGGGAGGAGGAGCCAAAGCAGCTGAAGAGGTTGTTTGATTGTTTCCTGGTTGTGAAAAGAGTCAGCTGGTTATGGAGAGAGAAAAGGAGGAAGGAGAAGGCAGGGAAGGTGTGTGGGGGGTGGCCTGCTGACGATGGGAACGACACTTTTGGCACCAGCTCTGTACATATGGAAGCCTGGATTCCTGGCGAGCCTGGGCTGTGGGTGGCCAGGTCTCCCTGTCTCCCTGGGGAAGTTGTTTCCTGGATGCTGCGCCTCCTTCCACCCCCAAATGCAACAGCTACAACTCTGCCTTTGTCTTCTGCAGAAACATCGAATTAACATGATGATGCACAGGGGAAGGAGCCTCACCACATGCTCCCCTTCTCCATGCTCCAACATCACCAACAAGTCAATTTGGCTGCAGAAAGTCTCAGCAAGGTCCCTACACCCCTGCTCACTGCTGGGCGACACCCAGCCTTCCAAGCCCCTTCGCAGCTCTGGCAACAGAGCCACGAGTACTCCAAATCGCAGGGAGATCACAACCACATGATGGAGATGCGTGTCCCCTGCAAGCATGCCGGAGGAGCAGCCGCGACAGTCACTTCCCAAGCAGGGAACAACGATCTGAGCTGACCTCACCCGCAGCTAACCCCTCGAATCTCCCCAGTGAGGCACCGGGGAGACACGACAGTGGAAGCCCCGGCTGGGAGGGCAAGGGCACGAGAGGAGGCACCGAGCTTGTGCTCGGGCAGGAGGAGGGCTGTGAGGTGGCCAGAGCTGCCGGGGGAAGGCAGGCAGCGGCAGCCCCACAGCTCCCATCGCAGCACCGCGAACCGTACCCCGGTACAGCGCCCGGAGCCCACCCCGCGGGCCGCGACGGCTGGACCGGTCACATGACCCGTATCCTGCCCGCTGATTGGCTGTGTGGTGTATAGGAACCAGGGTCCCGCGGAGGGTGCGGAGTGCGCTAGGGCCGAGGGGCTGGGTAGGGGAGACCGCCGAAAGCCTGAATTAGGGCGTTTTAAAGCATGCTTCTCTGGTCCTGGACCACACAGGCCTTCCCTAGGGTACTATTCGTAGCAAAATTAGACCACGGTGAGATTTATTGGCTGAGAGGAGAGCTGGAGTTCAGTTCTCTGTCATCAGGTTCATAGGCTGTAACTCCAGGCCGGCGCAGCGTCCTTGTCCCCATTCCTTCCGTGCCTTCCCCCGCTGTTCATCACCTTCCACAAGCAGGTTTTGGGGCTCTTTGTACCCCCTGTGAGGGGCTGCTGGTGTATTACCCACCTCTGACAGGGCTGAGTGCTGTGGAAACCAAGTGGGAGGTTGCAGAGCACGGGCTGGAGTGTTTCTAGGGAGGGTTATCCCTATGGATTTGACAGAGGGTAATTTAACCCCTTGGGAGGTGGTGGGACAGCCCTACCTCTGAAAAGGCAATAAAACCTCCTTAGGGATAAGAAAAGTCTAGTGCTTGGTCTTCTGTCCAGGAAAAGTGCTTGCTGCTGGTCTTGCTTATCCTCTCTTTCACCAGGTCCTGGACAGAGCCTGTGCCCTGTGGTTAGTGTTTGGCAGCTGACAAAGCAGGGTCCTTTAGCTTCAGCCTTCCCAGCCTCAGCAGTGGTGGCCCACAGGCCTGCTCTGGGGAATGCAGAAGGCCTGCCAGGACCCCGCCAAGCTTCTGGGCTTGGCGTGGGAGGAACAATGGAGAACGACCTGTGGTGGGGTCACAGTGTTTTGTGTCATGGAAAGAAGGCCTCAGCATATGACCAGAGACTAGCCTGAAAGAGGAAAGTTCGTCTTCACAGTCAGCATCAGGCTTTGGAAAGCACGGGGCTGTGGGCTGTGTGGTAGAGTCCATCCACCTACAGGGGAAAACTGGATGATGACTTTGACCTCAGCCTGGTTTTCCCCAGCCTGAGTGTGGCTGGTGGTGCTTCAGGGTGGTACGAGAGCATGGCATCACGCTGCAGCACAGCCACTGAAAGAACCCTGCTACCCTGAGCTTCACTCAGCTTCCTTCACCCCCTCTCCTCCTGTTCACTATGCCACTGTACTTCGGGGCTCACTGAGTAGGAGCCAGAGGAACGTGTTTGGAGACCTGAATGGTAGAATGGTTTGGGCTAGAAGAGACCTTGAAGTTCATTTAATTCCAGCCCCTCTGCCACTGGCAGGGACAACTTCAGATTGATATATTTCTCACAGCCCCATCCAACCTCAAATGTTTCCAGGGATGGGGCATCCATAGCTTCTCTGGGCAGCCTGTTCCAGTTGCATTTCCAGCTTGTTCTCACCACCCTCACAGTAAAGAATTCCATTGTAATATCTAACCTACATCTACCCCTTTTCAGTTTTAAACAATTGTCCCTCAACCTATCACTGTACTCTCATAAAGAATCCTTCCCTTTCTTTCCTTGCAGCCTTCTTTAAGGGCTTTGACACCAGTAGTAAGTTCTCAGAAATGCAGAGAGTGCTGCTAATCCCGTGGGGACTTCCACTCTTTCCTTGCCACTGGTGGCTTCACAGACCAGCCAGGCACACACATCCCCTTCCGGATTGCTCAACTCTGTGTCTGGACAACAAACAGTGCAATGTGAAGGCCCTCCTCCAGAAGTGGCTCAGAGAGTGAGCTGGTCTGCTCTTGCTCCTCTACAGAAGCCTGCAGGGGATTTGGACTAGGTGACCATTAACAGGTCCCTTCCAAGCTGGGTGATTCTATGTATGAGATGGGAGCCAGCTCTGTCTCCTGGGGCCTTCTTTGGCACAGGCCACGCTCAGCTCAGGAGGCTTGACCTTTAGCACACCATTACAGACTTGTTGGTCTGGGTGTGAGGTTTGAGCTGGCTGGTCCAGGAGCCAATACTCTTTCCCTCATCCAGAAGTGGTGTGTCCTTCACTCCCCATGCACCTCACTGCGCCGCTTCCTTCCAGCGCGCTGCCAGCGCCGGTGCCTGAAATATGTCTCCTGTACCCTGGGGCAACTGAGAAATATGTAAACGTCAGTCTCCTTTGCAGTGCAATAATGTTTGGAGACGTTGAGGTCATTCTGTATTAACCTGGCAATGACACTGTTTAATCTTCCCAAGAGGTTGGAATCAAAGGGAAAACAGATCGAGCCCATTCCCAGGAGCGTGTCCTGCGCTTGCGGTTTTATAATCAGAAGAATGTAGCCTGTGTTTGTACTTTGCTGGGGTAGGAAAAGGCCTTTCTTAGTAGTTTGTTTATTCAGAGGTTAATGCATTAGCTGTAAGGAACCTGCCAGCGAGGGCATGGAACAGGAGGTCTTTTTCTGCCTGTGATGGCTGGCCTGTCAAAGCGGCGGCGGTTTGAGTGAACACCCAGAAGTGCGGCTCAGGGTTGCCTTTTTTTCTGGTTGCTTGAACATCTTCTGCTGAATAAACAGGTTGGAAGAGCCTGGCTTCGCACTCTCCTGTCTCTTTAGTGTGCCCACTTCTGGGTGGAATGGTAAAATACAGGTTTGGTCCTCGTGGCTTGAAGGCGCTCTCACCGTGGGCCTTGCCAGAGGACGGGTGAGGCTGTGATGGTTTCGTGGTTGTTTATTCCACACTTACTCCTCTGTGGTTCCCCCATGCTAGCTCTGTGATGACAGTTTCTGTCTGTTCTGTCAAGATTTGAAATCTTCTTCCACTTGAGCATCTTCAGTATGTTATCCAGACCAAGCTGAGATACAAAAGGATTTGGCTGTCTCCTTGATGAATCCCAGCATTACCTATAACACTTTCAAGGGTCCCCTTGACCCCCTCACAAAACATCATTGCTCTACTCTAGCCATTTTCAGGAATTCCTTGCTAATTGTTTCTTGGCATAGCGGCATTTTAGTGATGCTCTCACTGGCAGTGGGCACAGGGGAGGACAGGTCTTGTCCCCTAGTCACAGAGTCACTATGGAAACAACTGTCATGTACTGGGATGTTCCATCTGCTGCTGAGCTGGGGTTATAGCTTGTGTGAATGCTCTTCAGCAGCTTCAGTGCAAAGTTGGCAACGTCCATTTGTGGGTTAGAAACCCATTTGTGGGGCTGTGAATGAGCACAGCAGGCTTCAAAAGGGGTGATGCTACTCCATGGCGAGGGCTTTCCCCAGCATCCTTCCCTTGAAGGTCATAGTGGAGGAAGAGGAAGCGACTTCTGCAGTGTCTCCAGCTAGGCAAGAGCCTTCCTGCTGGAGTCCTGGAGGGCTTGAGGGTGGGTCGTGTGTCTGGTCCACTCTCTGCTTAACAACAACATAACCTATGCATAAGGAAGAGAAAAACAACACAAGTGATGTATCCAGTTGTATGCCCAGACCCGGAAGCACCCAGATTGTGGACACAGTCCTCCCGCACAGATTAAGGCTACTTCCTTTCCCTTCTCAGGCTGCCAGTGTTCCAATTCCTCATGTCCCTGCATTTTTCTGTCCTCAGGCATCAAACCTTTGTTAAAGAGTTGGTTACAGAGGGACATCAAGTCCTAACATATGTAATCTGAACCATTACCATAGACAGGGCACGAGGCAAGAGGTTTTTCCTCTGTTCACTTCTATATAGCTGAATACGGGTCTAGGGAGGTTCTCCTCCCCATCTGCTTTGCCTTGGTGAGACCACATCTGCAATGCTGTGTCCAGTTCTGGCCTCCCTAATTCAAGAGACAGGGATCTACTGAAGAAAGTCCAACAGAGGCTATGAGGATGCCTGGGGGATTTGAACATCTCTCCTGTCAGGAAAGACTGAGAGATGTGGTTCTGTTTAGTCTGGAGAAGAGAAGGCTGAGAGGGGATCTTACTGAGGGCTGGGTGTCAAGATGAAGGTGCTAGTCGCTTTTAAGTAGTGTCCAGTGATAGCACAAGGAACAATGGGTTTAAGCTGGAACACAGAAGGTTCCACCTCAATACAAGTTAACACTTCTTTACAGTGAGGGTGACAGAGCCCTGGACCAGGCTGCCCGCAGATGTTGTGGAGTCTTCTTCTCTAGAGACTTTCAAAACCTCTTTGGATGTGTTCCTGTGTGGCCTGCCTTAGGTGATCCTGCTGTGGCAGGGAGGTTGGACTAAATGATCTCTAGAGGTCCCTTCCAACCCCTGACATTCTGTGATTCTGTGAAGTAAGAGCGTGCAAATTACAGTAGTGGTAAGAAGGGCCTTCAGCGTGGCTTTGCCTGTGCCTGCAAATCCAGCCTGAATTAGCCACCTCCTGAAGGAGACAGTTCCAATATTAAAGGGATGAAAGGCATGATCCTTGTCAGCTCTTCTGATGCCCTTTGTTGGCTGTCTTCTCTAAGCTCACACTCGGTTTTAAAGGCACGTATGGTAATGATTCTGCTCCCATCCCCTGCACAAACCCCCAGAGGATTCCTCTGGCTAATGTGATTACAGAGGAGACCAAACAGGGAGATGGACTCGGAGAGACAAAGCTCTTGGTTAAACAACATAGATGTCTCAAATATTTGCCAACACTTGCAAACACAAATATTTACGCCAGCAGCCAGAGCCAAGGCATATTTTTTTGCTTCAGGATGTATTAAATGTTTCCTTGAGTGTGCAGAAGTGGGGAAGAGGTCCTTATATCACTCGCCGGCTCATTTTCCAGGCCACTGACTGCGCGCTCACTTCTTTGGCTCATCTTGCCGTGAACGGTTTCTCGCTCCTCGGGTTTTACTGACTCCCCTGCTTGCCCTGGAAATCTTTGGCCAGTGTGTTTTCTTTTTCTTTTCTTCTTTTTCTTCTTTTTTTTTTTGTTTTGTTTTGTTTTGTTTTGTTTTGTTTTGTTTTTTTACCTCCAGCCAGCAGAAGGGTGAATCAGACTGCAAAATGTCGCTGCAAAGCCGATTGTTTGTGGCTCTCCCTGTCCCTCGTGACCTGCTGGCTCCTTGCAAGGTCGCACACGTCCAGGGGAATGCAGGGACCTTGGAAAGGCATTGAGCCTAATGAGTCTGCTGGGAGCTACAGCCCGGCCCTTGGCACGTTCATAGAATCTCAGAATCCCAGAATGAGGAGGGGAGAAGGGTTGGAAGGGGCCTCTGGAGATTATCCAGTCCAACCCCACTGCTAAAGCAGGGGCACCCACAGCAGGTTGCTCAGGATCACAGTGTCCAGGTGGGTTTGGAACCTTGCAAGAGAAGACGACTCCACAACCTCTCCGGGCAGCCCGGGCTGGGGCTCCAGCACCTTCACAAGAAAGAATTTTCTCTTCATGTTGATATTGAACCTCCTGAGTTCTGGTTTGTGCCTATTGCCCCTGTTGCTGGGCACCACTCAAAAGGATCTGGCCCCATCCTCTTGCTCACTGCCCTTTAGCTATTGATCAGCATTGAGCTGATCCTCTCTCAGTCTGCTCTTATCCGGGTTAAATAGCCCCAGGTCTCAGTTTTTCCTCATCAGAGAGATACTCCAGTCCCCTCTCTTTGTAGCCTCTTCTGTACTTTCTTCCATAGATCCAGAGTCCCTGGGCTGGAGTGACATACTTGAACTTGGGGAGCTGCCCAGTGTGTGCAAACCAAGCTGCCCTACTTCCAGAGGGATGCCCAGCCTGTCACTGTCACCCTGTGATAAATGATACCATTTTTTGGAGGCCTGCCTTTGCAGGTGGATAACCACCAGCAGTGCTGCTGCTGCTGCTGGTACCACTGCTTGTAGACTTCTTCTTGGCAGTTCAAGGAATGTCTCTGATGCTGGGACACTGCAGGAGAGAGCTCTGATCTTTCTCAGACAGCTGCGTTCCCCTTATAAAACAGTATTTCGTGCTAACAATAAATGTGAAGCTTATTTACAGTCTCCAGCACTGGCAGAGCAAAAAGGGGAAGCGACAGGCAGCTCCCTCATGGAGAATCAGGGGGATTAACCAGTAGCAATAAAACTTCAGTCAGTCTTTTCCCCCGATCAAAGGGGGATTAAGCCTGGCCCTGGTCAGTCAAACTTCAGCTGAGGAATGAGGACGTTCCTGTGGGGTGTGTGCTGCAGGCCCACTGGAACAGAAACTAAGAGGCAGATGAAGTCTTGGTGTGGTCTGATGCCACAGACAGTTATGGAGGGAGGGAATATTGTGAATGAATCCAAATCATAATCCTCTTCCAAGCTGTTTGGCTTGTAGAAGCTTAATAACAGCTGCACAGATGTTTGGTTGGGTTTTTTTTTTGGTGGGGGTAATAGAGGGCAGATGAGGTTGGCCTTCCTCTGCAAAGACAAAGGGAGCCAAAATGCAGTGGAGCAAAACTAGAAGTGGGTAGATTCAGACTGGATATTAGGAAGAAGTTCTTCCCCATGAGGGTGGTGAGAGACTGGCACAGGCTGCCCAGGGAGGTGGTGGAAGCCTCATCCCTGGAGGTGTTTGCAGCCAGGCTGGATGTGGCTGTGAGCAACCTGCTGTAGGGTGAGGTGTCCCTGCCCATGGCAGGGCGTTTGGGACTGGCTGATCCTTGAGGTCCCTTCCAAACCTGACAATTCTGTGGTTCTGTGAAAATGGTACCTCCAAAGCCCAGAGATGAAGCTGTTCATCCTGCTGGTCAGGGAGCAGCAGTAGATACCCTGTGTCTGGAACCAGTGGGCCCAGAAATGCTCTGCAATGAAGCACCTTAAAGCACAAGCAGTGGGAAAAGTCCTGTGTGAAAATGGGTGGGAAAGTGGGAAATTTTTGGTAGGAGCAAAAGGAGGGGGGAACTTTCTCACCCTGCCACAGAGCACAATGTTTCTCAGAGTGTTAGCAAACTAGAAAGGAGCAGGGGCTGCTTTGGTGTTGCTGCAGGTATTCCACACCATCCCAGCAGCAGCAAAGCTCCAGTGGGCAGATTGGACAGGGGCTGAGGGATGGCAGGAGACACCACACATTTTCCCAGGAACACAGCAGACAGTGGCACAGTGGCATGGCCAAGATAGGACCTGGGAAGGGGCTGTTCCAAGCCAGGGAAAGGTGAAGAGGATTTTGTGGGCACTGAGGATTAGATGTGAGAAGGTTGTGTTGAGGCCTGGGACCAAGAAGCATTAGGAGGGACAGATGGAGGAAGCTTGCCTAACATCTTCCCACTCTTTGGCTGTCTCTGTCTGGCACTATCAGCCCTTTGCTTAACAACATAATTCATATTGGCACTCAAATTCACACCCACGCATCTGCAGGGGAAAGCACAGCCCTGACCTGTACTGCCAGTGTGGTTCAGCATGTGAGCTGGTGCTGGACCTCACTGGAAGGAGATGCTCCCTCCGTGTCCTGCATTTCCACACTCTGCGCTTAATTAACGCTTTACATGCTTGACTGAGGACCGAGACATAAACAAAGCAGTGAAGATACCAGGGTAGATCAGTGGAACATCTCTATGGTCCACTGCCTGGGAAAGGCAAGGAAGGACTGGACTCACGGTGCTGGCTTTTGGGTTGTGACACTCTCTGGTACCATATCATAGAATCAGAGAACTGTCAGGGTTGGAAGGCACCTCAAGGATCATCCAGTTCCAACCCCCCTGCCATGTGCAGAGACACCTCACACTAAATCAGGTTGTTCAGAGCCGCATCCAGCCTGGCCTTAAAAAACTTCCAGGCGTGAAGCTTCCACCACCTCCCTGGGCAACCTGTTCCAGTGTCTCACCACCCTCATCACCCACAAAGAAGTCTGGGTTGTGACAGTCAGTGTCATAAGTGGCTTCCTTGATCCTGCTGCATGTCTGGATGCCTCCTTACGGCCTTTATCCTCTTCACGCTGCTCTGTGGTTAAACCCAAAGCTGTGTTTCCTGGAGAGTGGCCCTCTTCCAACTTTGGGGGTGGAAATGAGGGCCTTTGCGCTGCGTTCCTTCCTGCATTTGGCAACAACAAATGGAGATGTTCAGAGGAAACAATGCAGAGGAACGTTTCACATGAGCGAGACGCACGCATGAAGCATTTTTGGCATGGTGGTGTGGGAATTTGGCACAGGCTGTGGCTCACAACCTCAGAGTCTCTCTTGTCTGCAGCAGCAAGTGGTACCTACAGCCACAATGTCTGCAGTGCTCGTCCTTGTCCCGAGGAGGAGGGCCTCAGATGAGACTGAAACAGAAAGCAACGCTGCTCCAAAAGGTTTCCTTTAAGGAAGAGTCCTGAATCCCTCAAACTGGTTGACTCCAGGAGCCGTGGATGTTGTCCATGGGTTTGCTGGCATAGCGCTCGTTTTGTCTCTGCTGCCTGGAAAGATGTAGCTATTTCACACCCAGAAGGGACTGCAGCAAACCATGTGCTCTCCCAGTTTGTGGAAGTGGCTGAGGAGACAGCCCTTGCTGTGGCTTCGGTTGCACTGGGAGATGCCTTCGCGGCAGCCTGGAGCAGCTTCTCGCAGCGTCCTCCGGGGACCGCGACTGCAAACGAAAACAGCAGCCCAGAGGAGCCAGAGCTCAGTCCTTGCACCACAAGTGCGAGGTCCATAAGCTGAGATCTCTATTGTTTCCCTTCTCGAGTTTGGAACTGAAAGCAAAGCGGATGGGCCCTGCTCCTTTCCTCAGCCCAAAGGAGTGATAAAGGCAGGCCTATCCCCGCCAAAAACATCAGGCCTCCATGGTTCTTATTTAATGTAGGCAATGGGAATAACCCAAAGATCCCATTCCCTGTCTCTGGTTCGAGATACACCTTCCAATCTTAAAACCTGTGAATCTCTGGCAGGGTTTCTTTTTCCTTTTCATTCCTTTTTCTTTTTTTTTTCCCTAGAAAAACAAACAAAAAAATTATGTTGTTTTCTGGCCAAAAAGCCCAAGCTGTTCATTTCTTCCCTCTCTGCTCTGTTTTCCCCTTTTTTCTGGGGGGGTGGGGGGGTAGGGTTGGGTGGTTGTGGTTTCTTTTCTGTTCCAGGGCTGTTTGCGAGCAGCTAGGCGAGGAGGACACGCTGTATAAACATGGTACCAGCGGGGTGTTTGGAATGCTGCTCACTCTGGACCTCCTCCCCATGGAGGAGGAGGAGGTGGAGGAGGCTGGAGGGGTGGGGGAGTCTGGGTCACGGAGCAGAGGGCAGGGAGAAGACAGCTTCTCTTTTCTGCTTGCGTGTCCAAATCTTCCCAGCTGAGAAGAGGAACTGGTGTAGGCTGGTCCTTTTATTTGGCGCTCTCTCCGCTGCTTCTCCTTTCATCCCCATGTGTCAAACAGCTTGTAGGCTTTTATTTCAGGGGGCCGAGGAATTTGAACTAGAGGCCCAAATACTTCAAGTATCTTTTGATATACGGAGTCTTGAAGCAAAGTTCAGTGGCGTCTCGAGCCAGCACGCTGTGGCTGGTAGCTTTTAGAAGGAAAGCCTGGGGTATGAGATGGTCCTAGATAAGTGATTTAGAAGTGGGGAGTCTCACTTGAGGGATGTGGGCACCATTTCAGTCCAGACTCACACAGAGCTGCTTGGTTCCTGCAAAGTGCTTGGCCAAGGTGAGGAAAGCATTCTGGGGAGGTATGAGAGTCCAAGAGGAAGAACTTCCACATGGCCCTGCTCTGGAGAGTGAAGGGGGACCACGACAAGTAGTGAGGTGGTCCCTGGAGTTTGGCTTGTGAGCTGTGTCTGCCCACCTGAGACCCTCTTCTGAGTCACACTTTCCCTGCCATAAATCTATAACCAGGGCTGTGGAAGTCCCATAGTGTCCTTCCACTGAGAGCTTTTCTCTGCTTCACTCAGAAAGTGGCCATCACATCACTCTGCAAAGGAATGCCCTTTGCTAAAGGGGACGTGGAGGCCAAATAAACAGTGGGGCTTGTCAGAGGGTGCAGAAGAAGGAGTCTTACTTCTCATCTCTTTCATCTTCAGGATAACTAAGGGTTTCACCATGACAATTTGGCCATTTCTAGGAGAACTTGGCCCAGCACTGAGGCAAAGATGACTGTTGTGTATTCCAGACATTTTTTGGTGCTATTTAGATCAAAGAGCAGCGACTTCAACCCTCCCTGTGAATGAGCTTCAGCCTGTCGAACGGCAGCAGCTGATGGCTAGAGATAGAGTACAGCCTGCTGGGAAATGCAGTCTCCAAGGGCCATCCCTCAGCAGTGTGAACACCAAGGCTGTGTTCGTTTGTTCCACATGAATTTAGATCCTCCTTTGGCTTCCCAGTGAGTGGCTTCTCGCAGGGCATAATGGTCCCAGTGAAAGCCCATTGAAGTCAATGGGAGTCTTTCTGCTGACGTCAGTAAGTTTGGAGCTGGTCCCATGCATGCGGCCCTCCTGCTGGAGAGAAATCTTCTGTGTCTGCATGAGGTACTGCTGTTGCATCACTCATTGTCTATAACCACAGTTCAGCTGGCGTTGCATTGCTAAACTGACAACTGGAAGCGTTTAAAAGGGAATGAGGGGAAAGAGCTGACCGTGCCCTCTCTGCCCAGGGGCTGGTACCAGGACAAGCAGAGACCAAGTGGTGAGTGGTGCCCCGCAGGGGTCGGCACTGCCACCGCTGCTGTTTGACATCTTTGTCAGCAGCATGGCCAGTGGGATCGAGGCATCCTCAGCAAATCTGCCAATGGCACCAGGCTGTGTGGAAGGGATAATCATCCAGAGGGAGGACATCATCCAGAGGGACCTGGGCAGTCTTGAGAGGTGGCCTCATGAAGTTCAACAAAGCCAAGCATAAGGTTCTACACCTGGGTCAGGGAAATCCCAACCACAAATACAGGTGGAGAATGGATGGAGAGCAGTCCTGAGGAGAAGGACTTGGGGTTGCTGGTTGAGGAGAAGGTCAACATGAGCTGTGAACATTCACCACAGCAAGGAAAGGCAGCTGTATCCTGGGCTGCATCAAAATCAGTGTGGACAGCAGGTCAAGGAAGGAAATTCTGCCCCTCTGCTCTGCTGAGAGCCCACCTGCAGTGCAGGGTCCAACTCTGGAGTCCCCAACACAAGGAGGACGCAGAACTGTTAGACCAGGTCCAGGGGAGGCCAGGAATGTGATCAGGGTAGAACATTTGGAGTTGTTCAGCCTGGAGATGAGAAGGCTCCAGGGAGACATAGGAGCCTTCCAGTGATTGAAGGGGGACTACAGCAGAACGGGAGAAGGACCTGAAACTAGAAGAAACCAGATTTAGCTTAGACATTGGAAAGAAATAAAGAAATTCTTCCCCATGAGGGTCATGAGGCACTGGAACAAGTTGTGGATGCTCCAATCCTGGAAATGTTCAATGCCAGGTTAGATGGGGCCATGAGCACCCTGGTGCAGTAGGAGGTGTCCCTGCCCATGGCAGGGGAGCTGGGACTACCCAACCCAAGCCATTTTATGGCTCTGTAACACAGCCTGAACATAGGGAGATCTTCTGGTCAGTGCCTTCAGCGGGGCTGAGCTCATCCTTTCAGAACTTCCCATTTCCCTGAGGTTCAATGGTGGAAGAGCACTGAAGAGAAATGGGTTAAAGTACCCACTACTTTCACCCTCTGGAAGATGTTAGGGACTGAGAGGTGACTGTGAAATGAAGTTGTGGCAGTTCTGAATATCTTCTCATTTCTTCTGGAGAGTGACTACAAACCAGCAATTGTTACTGAGGGAACTTTTGGTATCTCCTAAGAGCTGGGAGATGACAGCGTTTCGGGTATGCTGTGCTGGGTGGTGCCAGCCTTCCCTAGATAAGCTCTTGAGAAGCAGCCTTTGGTAAAGGCAAGATGGAACCCATCAGCTGATCAGTGGAATTGATCTGTGTGCAAGGCTGTGGCTCTGTGGTCCTGCTGGGTCTGAAACCTGGGGAGGCCTGAGAGCTGCTGCCTTCTGCAGGGACCTTCCCTTGCGTGCGGTGGCTCCTGGCTGCCAGCCCTACCTTGGCTCTGCAGGGTGCCATGCCCCACGCTCTCACGTGCCATCCTCTGCACCCGTTGGTGGCTGGCTTCTGCTGCAGAGCCCTGAAACCCTTCCAAAGCAAACAGAGCACAAAGGCAGAGGCCACCCTTCAGAATAGGGGCTTGCTGCTGGCTGAGGGCTTGAAACAGGGGAGCTGGCTGCAGGCAGCAGCTGGGCTAGGTCTGACAGCAGTCAGAGTGGGGTGCTAAAAATGTGCCCTAGTGGTGCTTACGCTTGGCACACCCCTCCCAAACAAGTAGGTGTGGGGCTTTGTGGTTCCTGTTTTCCTTGCTGGGATGTGGTGCCTTTCCCCTCGAGCTGACAGGCAGACTGAGGAGGTGAATGCCCCTTTGCATCAGCAGCAGTGGGCAGGAGAAAAGGCAGAGGCCAGCTGCTGTGGCCCTGGCATGCCAAGAGTTATCCAATAACCCCTTACTGCACTCCTGCCTCCTTCCACTGTCAAACACTTGCTTCTCTCCCTTGAACCAAGTGCTACCTTGTGGCCATCAGTGGATTTTAAATTAACCCTGCCATCCCCTGAAAGGCAAGCCCACTGTGGAGCAAATAAAGAGTTCAGTTGAATATGTGAGGCAGAGAGAGAAGCTCTTGTGAGCCTCAGGAGCAGTTTCATTTAAATCTGTAGGTCTATGTTGTACCTACAGGCGTGTGTCTGTGTATGGAGACAGACCCAGCCTGTACATCTGCATGTGTGTGAACAGAAGAAGGGAGGGGGGTACTTGGTACAAAAGGCAAAGGTGTAGAATTTGAGGGTTGCCATGGATACAGGTCAGATGCCTTTGTTCTCGCATCGTGGTGTAGCTTAGGGAGATGAGAGATGCGCCAGCTCCGGCGGGCGGCGAGGGGGGAAGCGGGGCTTTAATTGTTCCTTGAGACATGGAAGAGAAATAGCTGTACCTTTTTATAGCAAAGTTGGAAAGAAAAGGCAGTAAATGAAGGCTAATCTGGGGATGCAGATGTGACTGAACTCACAGAGAGCCCGGGCAATGACTCAGTTGAGTGGCATCAAGGGAAATATCAGCGTGGTATCGTCATGGTCACAGGCAGCCCCTCCGCGGAGCCACAGAGCCACTTGTCTGCGGTGCCTCTGCCCTGAGACAGAGCCTGATGTCTCCATGCACTGCCTGCATGCAGGTGTGCACACCTGCATGTGTGTGAGTGTATGTGGGTGTGCTGCTGCCTTTGTTTGCCCTTTTAAAGGCTCCTTGCCGGCTTTCTGTTGTCCGAGGGCGATTTGATTCGTGGCTGAGAAGAAGGTTTCAATCCGGGATCCATATGAGGGGCCCTGACAGTTGCAAATGGATTCGTTTTAAAGTCCTTGTTAAGTCCAAGAAAAAGCCAAAGATTAGAGCTGATATGTTGGCTTTGATCCAAAGGCTGATCCTTGACAGGCTGTGTCAGACCGCCAGGCGACTCTCTCGTTCCCCTTTTTCTTCTTGTTCTTCTTCTTCCTTTCTCATCGCCTCCCAAATTTGGGGTTACTGACATGAGCTGGAAGCCAGGTAATCAGAAACAGGGATGTTCTTCTCTGCCTCATCTCTTTCTGGTACCAATCAGTTCCTGTCTCTTTGTTGGCTCAGGAAGTCCATTTTAGTATCCTGACCACCTTGGCAAAAGAGCAGCCCACTGGGGTCACCTTTCAGGCCAGTTGTGAGCCAACAGGGACCTTACTGTAGCCAGCCAGCCATGTCTAAAAGAAAAGCAACATGGTTCATGTCTGTTAACTGGGAACACTCTTTCCTGTTCTCTAAAGCCAGGGCTACAGCTGCTCTTCCTTTGTCCCTGAGGCTCTTTGTTCAGGGCTTGTTCTCATCACAGCCAGGGTGCCACCAGCGGATGGAGGACATCCCTGTGAGTGAGGGGTCTGGCACTGAGCGCTGAGCTCCACCTGGAAATGAATGTCCCTGTCCAGGCCTCAATGTCTGTCTGTACAGATGCTAATGCTAAAGTCAGGCCAAGGTGATCAGGACAAGGACAACAGGAGCTTTCATGGTCAGTTCCTGTTGTCTCCTGTGGTCCAGCTGCACTCCACCACTGGAGATCTCTTTTCCAACCTGAGCTCCTCCCTTCTTTTCACATCACAGCACAGAGCTTGTCTCTGAGAACAGATAGCTCTTGACAGTCTGGATTGTGAGAGAAGCAAGAGGGAGCCAGAAAAGAGACCTGAGCTCTGTGCAGAACTCTGTGTAATCAAGCGAGGGGAGAGGGCAGGGATCTGAGGAAGGGGAGACAATTAAAAGCTGTGTAGAAGTGGTGCTGAGGGACAAGGTTAGGTTTATGCTTGGACTTGATGATCTTTAAGGTCTTTTCCAACCTAAATGATTCCATGATTCTGGTTTTATGAGTGGATGTTGGTGATACTTCATGCCAAAGCCAGAAGCCCAGGCAGAAAGGATTGTGAGGCTGTTTAAGTCCAGCAGCCCAACCCTGAGCTCTCATAGTAAGGATGTTCCTGCCTGGCTCCTAAATTCTGCCTCATTTGTAAGACCCTCTGTAAAGCCTGTAAGTGCATCTCATGAAGTGACAAAGCTGGAGCTGTGGAGGAGGGTACTTGAGCTGCTGAAGGCGTAAGGAGGATGAGATGAAGACGAGAGCCTGCAGAGCTTTGGAACTCAAAGCTGGAAGCAGAGAAAGAACTTGGGCTCTGTTAGATACACTGCACTGGCGACTGAGCATTGCACATTTTCCTCCTCCAGAAGGCATAAAAATGAGTCCCTCAAAGGCCTGGTCCTGTCCTACAGGCTGGCCCAGCAAACTTCTCCTCACCCAGCATAGGAAAGGCTGTCCACATCCCCCCCCACAGCAGCCAGCACCTGCAGAGTTTGTGAGGAGTATTTCGAGCAGCGTCTGCCACGGGGGCTGTGTTCAACCAGGGGCATTAAAAAGCCATCATGCATTGTGTTGTCCATAGATTAATTGAAGATCTGTGCAGGCACATATAAAATATGAGCTCAGATGTAGTATTTTTGCAGTTGAAGGTGGGCAGCAGGCCGATAGATTTTCGGTCTGTGGTGTAATGCACACTACGAGCAGGCAGCAGGGAGACCTGATGTGTGAGATGCATCTGGACCAGGAACAGCTTGCAAAGCCATTCAGGGGAAAAAAATATCTAGAGGGGTGAGGGGAGGGAGTGGGCTTGTTCTGTCTTTGTGTTGGTGACTGCTTTAACTCCGGGCTTTCTGTCCTGGGAGTCCCACAGAACAGGCTGGTGACCCCCTACAGGCAGCATTAAAAGGAGCCAGGCCGGCCCATTCTGTGCAGTGCTGTCATCTCACTGCTTCAGCAAATGCTTAATGAAGAGGGGTATTAAAAGAAACCAAGACTTCCATTCACTCCTGCCAGCCCTGGCCTCGCTGGGAATCCCTCCGTGCAGGCAGGTTTGCCGCAAGGCTCTCGGCCAGGGAGGACGGGGCAGGGGACTCTGCACATCCCTGCTTGCAGTGGCCTTCCTCCTGCTTCCCCCACAGTGTACTGTCCCAGTCCAGGCAACAGCCCCTTTATCTCGCCCCCCCCCAGTTAAATCTTCCCTTCTCACATCCATCCCTCATGGCACTTCTGGTCTGGGACTGCCAGCCACCACTCATCTCTCCTCCCACTTGTAGCATCCCTCTCTAGTTCAGCTCTGAGCCATCTGAAGACTCCAGGTGGCCATCTGAATCCTAGCTGGAAGCACCATCCCAAGGAGCTATAACCTCTATCCCTTGCATTTTCTCACTGGCTTTACAATATTTAGGCTCAGGGTCTGAGTTCTCTGGATCTGAGTGGGACACTTCCTTTCCTTCTAATCTCTCCAAAGGGGGAAGATCTGTAACCAGTGAGGGGTAACTAGGAGGATTCCTCTCCTGTACTGCTGCTAGAGAATCACAGAATCATTTTGGTTAGAAGAGACCTACAAGATCATCAAGTCCAACCATTCACCCAGCACGGCCAGGTCCCCACCAAACCATGTTCCTCAGCACCACATCTACACAGTTTTGTAGCTCCTCCAAGGATGAGGAATCCACCACTGGGCAGCCTAGTCCAGGGCCTGAAGAAATTGTTCCTCATGTCCAACCTAAACCTTCCCTCCTGTAATTTTCAGGCCATTTCCTCTTGTCCTATTGCTTGTCCCTTAGTAGAAGAAACTGCCCCCCCACTTGGGTCTAACCTCCTTTCAGGTAGTTGCAGTGAGTGAGAGGGTCTCTCCTCAGCCTCCTTTTCTCCAGGCTAACCAACCTCAGTTCCATGGAACATTGAGAGCCAGCCAGCACAAACCTGGTAGGAGAGGCAGCAGTGGCACAGCCTAGGGACATCCACAGCAGACGGTGGGGGCTGCACTCTGCACCTTATTCCTCTCATCTCTTGCCTTTTGCCTCAGTCACACACCAGACCCCAGGAACAAAGCCTGTTTAGTTTCCTGCTCCAGACAGACCTTAAGGGTTCACACTGGAAGATGTTTCTCATTTCTGGGAGCACTGTCTGGGGCATTTTGCATTAGAGAAACTTGAGTTTATCAATGTGGGAAATGTGGTTGGAAGTGGACATTATCCACAGCGTTTCCCATTTCAACAAAAAGCCAGAAAGGCTTTAGGGGGAGGGAGGGAAGGAATCTTGGAGTGTTTGGTGTGAGGCCTGTTGATCAGCTCGGATCTGCTCATGGCTGGCCCCCAGCATCCCCTTTTCCTGCCTCGCTATAATGGGAGCTCAGAGGCCGGGGCCGAGACGCAGACCCAGCGCGCTGGGAAATCGGCGGGATGTGCGCGCTCCGGCTTGGACGCAATCCACCCCGAGCACAGCCTGCACCACAGCCCGACCGAGAGCAGCGAAGCTCTGAAGCCTGAGGAATAACATTTCATTTCTCCCCATCCCCCTCTTTCTTTTTCCACTCCTGCTCCTGCCGGCGCACACCTGGGCTCCAGTTGCCGCATCCAAGGGCCACAGCAAGCCTTGGTCTCACAGCACCTCTAAAGCGAGGGCTCCAGCTTTGCTGAGACCAGGCTTTGCCCTGCCTGGGTTATTTTAAGCCCAGTTTGTTGGGTCTTTTTTTCTGCCTGTGGGTCCTTGGCTTGACCAGGCTGGATCTCCAAAACTGGTGAGGCTTGAGCCAGCGTGAGGAGACACCCATGAGCCTGGGGAGGGAGCATCTCTCATTCCAAACTCCTCCAGTTCTTCGATTAGGCAGAAATTCAAACAAATGAAGGCAGTTGCTGGAGAGGACAGGAAGCAATTACAGACCACCCTGTAAAGGCAGGACAGCTTGTGTGGCTGCTGCTGCTGTTTAAACAACAACAACCCCCAGGCCGGGAAGGGCAGGAACATCTTTGAAGAACAATGCTGGAGCGAGGTGCACTGGAGGAGTCAGAGGAGGATGCATACAAAATGCTCCGGCTCAAGGGCCCTAGGCTCTTGCTGTGTGGGTCAGCAGGGTCCTGCTGGCAGGAGGAGGACAAACAGGATGGGTTCGTGGTTCCAAGGAGAGCCAGGACCCAGGACCTGGTACCAAGCCAGTGAGTGGACCCACGCAGGTCAGCAGGAGGGTGGCCTGCTGGATGCCTTTTCCATCTGCAGGGCCATTTTGTGGTGGGATTTTTTTTCCTCTGCCATGGAGGGGGAAGGCTGGGGGAGGCATTTCCAAGCTGTTTTCTCCAGGATATCCCAGCTACGCCTGACAGCTGGTTCCCATTGGGCTCCTGACCAAAGGCAGTCTCCAGCAAGGGTGGGAGTGGGCGGGAGTGGGGGAAGGGAACCTAATAACGATGAGGACGAAGAAGAGGAAGGATGAAAGGCACTTAAATGTGGAGGGTGGAACTGAACCAGGAGGACACTCTGTGGGAGGGGCTGGCAATGCTTTGAAGCTCCTCTCTATGGGGAGCCTCCTTTAAACCCTACACCATATTGGTACAAGGTGGGGGAGGAGGGTCTGCCTCTCTTTTTCCCTCCGTAATACTGCGAGAGGTTGAGACCCCCACTCAGGATGGCCTGTTTCTGTCCATTAAGCATTTAAAATGCTTGTCCATCTCTCCTTCTGTTTCTGGGGCTAGGAATGGGAGATTCCCAAAGATGCCCTCTTGGAAAATGAGAGAACGTGGGGCAGGAGGTAGGGCTGATAACGGCGGTGTCAGTCACAGCTTCATGCCAGGAGGCATTCAAGTGGAGGGTGTGTGGAAAGGAACTGTTTGTGTCCTGAAACCTGACATCAGGTGTTGATTTCTGCTCCTCTCCATCAGGAATCTCAGCAGGCAGGTCAAGGGGAGGATGGCTGGTGCTGCCTGACTTCCCCTCACTGCCGGCCAGGAAGGAAACCTGCTGGGACCAGTGCTCCCTTGATCCCTCTTCCAGAGGGGTTGAAGGTGTTGGCTGCCATATGAAGGGTTCCATCCATCACTGTCCTCCTCATATACCCTTTCTCCTCCAGAGCAGCCATGCAATCCAGGAAGAAATGAGTGGGGGTTTTATAAGCCAGGCCACCATTATGCCCCCTCAGGAAGCAGGGTGTGGGCTTGCTGATAAAAGCTGGGCTAGACCCAATCCAGGAGACACCCTGGCCACATATAAACACTCATACCCTGGAAACACTGCAGGTCAGCTTGTTTGGGGCCCTCAGCAACCTGGTTTAGTCCCTGCTTACTGCAGGAGATTGGACTAGATGACCTTTAAAGGTTCTTTGCCACCCAGAGCATTCTGTGGTTCCACGATGCTATGCAAGGCAGTGCTGTTGGCAGGGGCAAGCCATAAACTTGGCTGTTGGTCTGAGGAACTGGAGAGGGCTCTGCACTTTCCAGGCACCAGGCAGGCATTGTTGGCCTGAATGTTTAAAAATTATGTTTATCCAAGGACCCAAGGGTTCATTGGGAAATAATGCCCAGATTTCAGCTCACTCTGGTATGTGGCACTGAAGACTCACTGAGGAAATAACAGGGAAGCACCTGTGTCGAGTCCTTGCTCTCATTTGTGGTCTAGGTGAGTTGGCATCAGATACCTCTGCAAGCAGAGGCTCTGCTGGGAAACCCCTGCAGAGCTCTGTGCCTTCCCAGGCTGATACTGTTGGGTATCTGATCTGCTGAGAGCCTCTCAGACCTCATGGACTTGCTGCAGGAGGCATCACCCCTGCCTTTCTTCTTGCTGCAGTGATAGACCGAGGCATACCTTTGATGATAACAACTTTCTCTGTTGTTTTCTGTTTCTTGTGGCACCCATCTGACTTTGGATTTGATTTGATGAAGAAGAAAGAGCAGGAAAAGCTCATCTTCTAAGGGTGCTGGGAAGACTAGATATAGAGGAGAGATTTTTGATGCTGAGTGTGGTGAAACACTACCACTGGTTGCCCAGAGAGCTGGTAGATGAGCCATCCCTGGAATCACTACAGGTCAGGTTGGACAGGGCTCTGAGCAGCCTGATCTAGTTGGAGATGTCCCTGCTGACTGCAGTGGGATTGGACAAGATGACCTTTAAAGGTCCCTTCCAACCCAAACCATTCCATGACTCTATGGCCTCCCCTCTTTCTTCTCTACTGGAACTCAAACAAAACTGCCCCTGGAAAACTGGACTACAGAAGTTTATTTTAAGTTGCAGCTAACAAAATTCAGTGCATCAAGAAATATAATGACAGCCAGCAAATGAAAACACCTGAACCACACACAAAAAAAGCCCCAAACATGTCCAGGAGCCATCTGCTTTGGGAGGGTTCAGTGTGCCCCTCATGGGCTGCAGAGCTGGACAGCATGGCTGAGAGCTTGTTCCCATTGCAGCTGCATTACCTTGACTTAATCTATTGATGAATGCACTCCAAAGCAGTGAAAGGAGAACTAAAAAGCCATGTTCTACTCTCTGAAAGGAGAAGACCTGTCCAGGCTGGCTGTGAAAGGTTCAGAGCTGTGCCCAGAGTTGGAGCTGGAAGGGCACCTTGTTCCTCAGCCCTCCTTGGTGCACAAGCTGTAAATCTCTAGAGGAAAAAATACTCCATCAGTGCATTGTTCCTGCCAAGGCTGTCAGGAAATCAGTGGGGGGAGAGGCATGAGGTGACACAGAACAAACAATGGAAGGAGAAAGTTAACAATAACACTTTATTTTGGTGTGTGGAAAGCTATTTCTGACAGAACTAGTTGAAGGTTCAGAGTGGTAATTTGTGCAGTGAATCCATCTCAGCCTGGAAAAAGGAGGCTGAGGGGAGACCTTCTGGCTCTCTACAGCCCCCTGAAAAGGAGGTTGGAGGCAGGTTGGGGTCAGTCCCTTCTCCCAAGGGAAAAGTGATAGGCTGGGAGGAAGCGGCCTCGAGTTGTGTCAGGAGAGGTTTAGGTTCGACATCAGGAAAAATTCTTCACTGAAAGAGTGGTCAAGCCCTGGAACAGGCTGCCCAGGGATGTGGTAGAGTCACCACCCCCTGAAGTGTTCAAAACATGTAGATGTGGTGCAGAAGAGCAAGGGTCAGTGGTGGACTTGACAGGGTTAGGCTAACAGTTGGAACTGATGATCTTGGAGGTCTTCCCCAAGCTTTAGGATTGATTCGATCTTGGCTTTGCTCTGAGTTTGGGTGCTGGGTGTCCCTGGACCTCTGCAGGCAGTGTCTGTTCAGCAGCACCCTCAGTGTCTCTGGGTGATCCAGAAGCTCTGCAGTTGCTCTCACACACGTGTGCAGCTCAGGAACCCAGAGCTGTAGCATTCAGGTGTCTTTGGCTGCAGCCCTTGGATATGTGGTCCCATAAGGACGCAGGCCTCACAGGGGACTGTCCATGGCTGTCTGGCAGCTCCTGCACATCCCCTCTTTGGGGGTCATGATTACAAGACAATTCACTGTTCTGAAAGCAGTAGGAGCAATGAGACAAGTGCAGGATTCCTGTGCTTTCTTTTCCCTTTGCCTTCCCTTCACCCACTTCATGTCAGTGCTGGACTCTTCCTTCTCTCCTTTCCAACATAGCACTCCTCCCAGGAAGAAGTAGTCCACTCCAGGCTGTTTAAACCTTCCACCATGGGAAGTTTAGGTTGGACATGAGGACCAATTTCTTCCCCAAAAGGTTGTCATGTCCTGGGAGAGGTTGCCCAGGGTAGCAGTGAAGTCCCCATCCCTGGAGGGTTTTCAAAGCCATGCAGATGCAGTGCTGAGGGACATGGTTTAGCAGTGACCTGACAGTGCTGGGCTAATAGTTGGACTGGATGATCATAAAGGTCTCTTCCAGCCAAAACGATTCTCTAATTCTACATTTGCTCTAGCCTAGCCAGGAGGAGTGGGACAACTGTGTTTCCCTTTCTCCATCCCTGAGCAGAAGAGCGAGGTGGACGGACACCCCACCAAGCCCCAGCCATCCAGGACCCTTCTCTCCTTGCATCCTCCCAGCCTTTTCCTTCATAAATCCCCCAGGAACATAGCTGAAAATAACTACAATCAACCAACCAAACGCATTTTGAACAGCAGACATCCCTAGGCTGGCTGGGATGGGCCCGGTGGGGCACCGGGGCTGCTGGCATCTGAAGAGACTTTCGGGCAGCCCAGGGTGATCTGAGCCAAGTGCGTGCGAGGCGGAGCAGCAGCAGCAGGATCAGAGAGCTTCTGCTGCTGGCCAAGGCATCTCCTTTGCCTTCTGCCTCCCTCCCCTTTCCTTTCCAGTAGTCCCTTTTTTGTTGTTGGGTTTTGTGTGAAGATCTGCAGGTGTCTGGAAGGCTGCGACGAATTGGGAGATGGAATGCGATATTAAGTTAATTAAAGCTGCCCTCTGTGTGTTAATCTTCTTGTCAAGTTTTAATTAAGTGCTGATAAAGGCACAGCATGGGGGGTGGGGAGGAGGAGGAGGGTGTTCCTGTTTTCCCTCCTGCCATCCAGGCTTGGAGGTGCTTGTTGGGAGAAGGTTGGGGTTACAGCAGGTCCCCTAATGCCTGCTGGTGCTGGTGGGAGGGTCAAGGGAGCCTGGAAGCCATGGCCTGAGAGAGGAGCTCCTTAGTGTCTGCACCCTCTGGGGCTGGTGTCTTTCCCTCCCCTCAAATAAAAGAAACCACAAGTAAAGTGAGATTTGGCCTTTTTGTGTTTGCATCTCTCTCCTCTCTCTCCCTTGCATGGATGCCAGCAGCCTGCAGGTTGCTCTCAGCAAGTGGACGCAGCATCTCTTCTCCTCCCAGGGCAGGTCATGCTCTTGGTGATGGCTGATTTTCTGCTCATGAACCAGAAAATGCAGGATAATTGTCAAGTCAGGGTAATTGTCATTTGTTGCTGCAGGGACAGGCAATTGTGGGAGCGTCAGGAGTGGGGTTCAGGCTCTCTGTGCATTCCTCTGCTCCCATAATTGTGTCACCTCTTTCTGAAGGTGATTATGGATACGTGGAGCCGGTGCCTGAGCCCTCACCCTCAGCATGGTAATGAGGGATGCTCTTGGGAAGAGATATCCAGGCAGGGCATGATGAGCTGGGAGCAAGAGTGGGGCCTGCAAGGAGGAGGAAGCCCAAGGTCCAGATGGGTTCAAGGGTTGGTTAGGTCAGCAGTGAGTTATGTGCAAGGTGGGGGAGAATCCTGGAGTGGTCCCATGTACCCTTCAGAGAATTAGCAAGACAGAGATGCTGCAAAATGGGAATGATGGAGAGCTTTGGGATTAATTTGGGTTGTGGTGGCCTTGGAGTCCCAGGAGCTGATCTCTTCTCATCCTGTTCCTGCAGTTGGGGAGGCTGTGCCAGCAGGACAAGCTGCCCCTCTTGCCTTCCATCCACCTCCAGCACCCCCGGATCCCTGCAGGTCACAGGGGCTGCAGGGATGAGCTCACACATGTCTCCCTGTGCACATATGAGTGGTTCAGACATAAAGTTGTCACCAGGGCTGGTGAAACAGTGGGAGATCCACAGAAGATAATGCCAGGGCAGGAGGACAAACCGAAGGGAATGACGTAAAATGTGCCTTGGGCTGCTAAAATATGAGAGCCACAGAAATGAGCTGAGGGCTGGAGTCCCTCTGCTGTGAGGACAGGCTGAGAGAGTTGGGATTGTTCAGCCTGGAGAAGAGAAGACTCCAGAGAGACCTTCTTGTGGCTTTTCAGTACTTAAAGGGCCTGCAAGAAAGCTGGGGACAGACTTTTTAGCAGGGCCTGTTGTGACAGGCCAAGGGGTGAGGGTTTTAAACTAAAAGAGGGAGATTCAGACTGGATAAATGGAAGACATTTTTGACACTGAAGGTGCTGAGACACTGGCCCAGGTTGCCCAGAGAGCTGGTAGATGCCTCATCCCTGGCACCACTCCAGGTCAGGTTATTTGGGGCTCTGAGCAACCCGCTCTAGTTGTGGATGCCCCTGCTGACTGCAGGGAGTTGGACAGAATGACATTTCAAGCTCCCATCCAGCCCAAGCCATTCTGATTCTATGTTTGCTGGCAGACATGAGCCCCAGGAGCTTTTTCCTGAAGATTTGCATTGATTCAGCTCACTGTTTTGGTCTGCTGATGGGAGCTGGGGGTGAGAATGAGCTGGTGCATCCCGTGGGGTCAAGCCTCCTTTCACAGCCCTACCTGTGGTATTCAAAACCTGCACTTGGAGCAGTCTGTTGAGACCTCAGAAGACTTGATCTCCAGACCCTTCACCAGCTCTGTTGCCCTTCTTTGGACCTACTCCAGCACCTCAATGTCCTTCTTGTAGTGACAATCAGAACTTTATTAAGTGATATTGTGTTTAGAATGAATTGTGACTGTTCCCAGCCTGGGGCAGCTCCACATCACTGGGGATCATAGAATCATAGAATCAACCAGGTTGGAAGAGACCTCCAAGATCATCCAGTCCAACCTATCACCCAGCCCTAGCCAATCAACCAGACCATGGCACTAAGTGCCTCATCCAGGCTTTTCTTGAAGACCTCCCTGGGCAGCACATTCCAATGGCAAATCACTCTCTCTGTGAAGAGCTTCTTCCTGATATCCAGCCTGAACCTCCCTGGTGCAGCTTGAGACTGTGTCCTCTTGTCCTGGTGCTGCTTGCCTGGGAGAAGAGACCAACCTCTACCTGGCTACAACCTCCCATCAGGTAGTTGCAGAGAGCAATGAGGTCTCCCCTGAGCCTCCTCTTCTCCAGGCTAAGCAACCCCAGCTCCTCAGCCTCTCCTCACAGGGCTGTGTTCCAGCGCCCTCACCAGTTTCGTCGCCGCCCTTCTCTGGACACCTTCCACTCCAGGATGAAGTGCTGGGGATCGGTCAGGAAGCATCTTTCCATCCTGCTCCATTCTCCAGCTCAAAGAGTACAATTCCAGCATTGGCAAGCAGTGCTTGTTCATCTCTCACAGCTTTTGGAGCTAATCACTTTAGGAAGGTTCCCATCTATCTCTCCTGCTTCTCTGCACGCCTGGGAGCAAGCCTTGCCTCCAGCCATCCGGCGCGTTTCGGGAGGTGGTTTCTCCACCCCAGTCACCAGGAGTCATCGTGGGCAGGCATTTTCATAGGCTGAGGGAAAGAAAAGGGGAAGAAGAGGGGAAAAAAAACCCAAACCAAAACAAAACACACAAAAAAAAACCCCCACCTGGAATCAATTGTCAGCACAATGGAAGTTGGCATCGTTAGCACTGGGGAGAAAGGGGTGGACAATAGTTTATTTACCAGAAGTACTGCTGTGGGGACAGTCAGATCTGGTGGGGAATTAGGGCCAAGTTGGATGGATGAATAGAGGAGGCTGGAAAAAAAGTTAAGAGGAGGAGAAAAAGAAAAAGAAAAGCTAAAAAAACCAGCCCAGCAAAATACACCACTCTGGGAAAAGTCAAAACCTTTAGTCATACTACTTTCTGAAATGATTTTTGTTTGTGTTGTGAAGGGGCAGTGAGGAATCCGAGCGTGAGCTGAGGTTTAAAGAGGCAGCCAGGCTCTGTCCTGGGATGGATGGAAGCGAATCCTTCCTCCCTTTCCTCTCTTCACCACAACACCCCAGGGGAAAAGCCCCTCTCCAGCTCGCCAGGGCGATGCCAGGTCCCCAGCCATGCTGTGGAGCTCCCAGTCCGCTGCTTGCCCCCCACAACCAGCCCGCTCCCCGTCCTGCCTTATCTCCGTGCCTCCAACCCTTGCCCGCTGTGTTTATTCGCGCCGTAAACCTCTTCCTGATGGGCTCTGGCTCTCCTTGGGTTTGTTTTGAAGCCCTGTCCCCACTCCTGGCTTATCTCTAGGCACAGAGATAACAACAACCAACAACCCTCTTTGCTTATAGCACTGTCTCTTTTAAATGTTTTCATAATCTAAAGCAGGGCTTCTATCTCCTCTTCCTTCCTCCCTGTGAGAGCACCCGGGCACTGTAACACTAATGGGCCCAGCTCGCACTGAGAGGTTATTGCCTGCGCTCTCAGCTCCTTTTCTGCAGCCCCTGTGGAAATGAGGGAAATGTCAGACTGATGCTGTGTGTTTCTGTGTGCTTCCCCTACAAGTGCAGTGGCTGTGGAAGAAATAATTGCTCCATCCTAAGGTCGATGTGGCTTTTGACTTCGGGAGTTTGCCCCAGGGGTTGAGCCTACCTAGGGAGGAGGCACTGTGCTCTCACTCAGCAGCTCCCCAGTCCTGGTGCAGGGGTTGTTGTGTGTCCTCCTCAGCAGTGTATGTGAGGCTCCAGCCTTAGAGAGCCAAGCCAAGTGCAGCTGGGAAGTAGAATCTGCATCCCACCCACTGGGAAACATGCAAGAGCCAGCAGGTGCCTCTGTGGGGATGGAGCACCCCTGTGGGTCTTCTGAGGAGGGAACTGAGGTTGTTTAGTCTGGAGAAATGGAGGCTCAGGGAAGACCTTCTTGCTCTCTACAGCTCCCTGAAAGGAGGTTGGAGTGAGGTGGGGGTCAGTCTTTTCTCCCAAGGGACAAGCAATAGGACAAGGGGAAAGTGCCTCAAGTTGTGCCAGGGGGAAGTTTAGGTTGGACACGAGGAACAATTTCTTCCTCAGAAGGGAATTCAAGCCCTGGAACGGTCTGCCCAGAGCAGTGGTGGAATCCTCGTCCCTGGAGGAGGTTCAAAGGTGTGGAGATGTGCTAAGGGACATGGTTTAGTGGTGACCTGGCAGTGCTGGGCTAGGGTTGGACTTGATGATTTTCAAGGTCCCTTCCAACCAAAACAACTCCATGATTCCCTGCAGCCCCACCCCACTCCTCTGCTTCCATCCCTTTCCCACCACATCCACACCACTGAAGTCTTTTCGCTGCTTCCCATGGGCTTGGGTCTCCCTGCTTGCCCTTGTGGTGGGCAGACACCCCTGATGCTGTATGTCATGTATGTGCAGCCATGTGTGTGCCTGGCACTGGGCTGCTTGTGCCTGGCCGGGTGGCAGCGGTGCAGGGGTACCTCTGAGTACTGCTGCATGTTGGTTTGGTTTTTTGGGTGGTGTGGGTTTTTTTGGGGTGGGGGTGGGGGAGGGGGTTATTGTTCCTTCCACCCTCTGTGTTTTTTGACCCCTTGGGAAGGAGCATCCCTCTGGGTGGGCGCAGAGCGTGCGGGTGCCGCTCGCCTGCCGTTCGCCCTGATCACCAGAAGGGAAGCCAGAGCTGCCGGGGACTGAAGGTCAGCAGAAGGACATCTCAATTATTCTGTGTCATCTGCGAGGAGCTCAGCTCTTGTCAGAGTCCCAGCGGAGAGCAGTGAAACAGTAACTCGGCTGGAGGGAAAAGGGGGGAAAAAAAGAAAGAAAGTGGTGGGGGAAAGGGAAAAAAAAAAAAAGGAAAGGCAAGAAGCGGGAGGGAGGTGGGAAGGCAACTGTGCAGCGTGCACAGAAGCTAAGGTCACCAGGACTGACAGCTGCTAGGAGATATCTGTGTTTTGTGTGCCCAAAAATAACACCTCTCTGGGCCACGGATCTGCGTTTGCAATTAAACATTGGGCAGCGAGGAGCGGGGAGCAGCAGAGCCGAGCGATCGCTCCGGAGGAGGGGGAGGAAATGGAAAACAGGCTGTGCTGCCAGCAACCTCGTTTCCTTGGGCTTGTCCTGGGTGTTTCTCCTCCTCTTGTCTCTTGGCTTCACCTCTCCTCTTGCAGCCCTGGCAAGCTGGAGGCAGCAAGCAACTGACGACGGGGTGGCAGGTCCGTTGCACCTCGCGTTTGGGAGGCATAACCCAGCCCCGGGGGCTCTTGTGCAGGGCTGGGATGCAGGCAGGATGCAAGCCCGGCAGTCCTGAGCTCCTCCCAGTGACTTCTGCTCCTGTCGCACTGATGGGTTGCCTTCGTTAAGCACAGTTCATTGTCTGTCGAGGATTTCCTTGTCTGTACAGGTGGGACTTCCTTGCCTCAGGGGTCCTGGCACAGCAGGGTGGCTGCTGACCCTGGCTGTGGCTGAGCTCATGCGGAGTACTGAGGATGCCATTCCCAGAACTGTCCCTGATGACTCACCTGCAGCCAGCGTTTCCTCACTGCTGGTCACAGAGTCACAGAATCAGCCAGGTTGGAAGAGGCCTCCAAGATCATCCAGTCCAACTGATCACCCAACCCTAACTAATCAACTGGACCATGGCACTCAGTGCCTCGTTCAGGCTTTTCTTAAACACCTCCAGGGACATGGATCCCACCACCTTGTCAATAAATGATCTAATATCCAAGAGGAGTGGATCATCCTGAAACTAGCCATATTAAGCACCTAGCAATCATTAAAACTTAATAGTTAATATTTGAATATTAATATCCCTTCTTTCTCACCAACACTGGCTTCACAGTCTGCCCCTTTTCCACCCCACCCACCCTATTTTCCCCCTATTTCCCCTCAAACCCAGAGCACCTGGGCTCTGTTGGAGTCCCCCTCCCACCCCAGGTGTGGCCACTTTGCCCTCCCCACCCACTCCCCTTTATAATCCCCCTCAGGAAAGGCAGAAGCCCTAAGCTGGGCCCTTCTGGGCTGGAGGATCCTCCTCTCATCTCTGGTGAGTGCCCCTGGTGCACACTGGGTGATGGTGGTGGTGACAACAAAGGCCGGGGGCCTGGTGGCCCCCCGGCTGTTAGGAGCAGGATTGATGACTACTCCAGTATCATCCACGGGTGCTGGCTGGGACTCCTGGCTGGGGCTGAGCTCCTCTGGGTGGGATTTTGGCTGGTTGAGGGTCTTGCCCCTGGTTCTGGGATGGCTGCAAAAATGGTGGTGGTGGAGCCAGAGCTGTTTCTCTGTTTCATAACCACCCTGCCAGCAAGTAGGTGCACCAGAAACTGGGAGGGGACACAGCCAGGCCAGCTGGCCCCAACTGACCCAAGGGGTGTTCCATGCTCTAGGACATCATGTCCTGCAATAAAACTAGGAGCAAGGTTGACAGAAGGCTGCTGCTTGGGGACTTTCCAGGAATCGGTTTGTTGGTGGTGAGTAATTGCTTTCCTGGTGCATTTCTTGTCTTTCTTGGGGGTGCTGGCAGATTGTAGGTGGAACATGAGCCAGCAATGTGCCCAGGCAGCCAAAAAGGCCAATGGCAGCCTGGCCTGCATCAAGAATAGTGTGGCCAGCAGGACAAGGGAAGCTATTCATCCCCTGTAGTCAGCACTGGTCAGGCCACACCTTGAGTATCCAGTTCTGGGCTCCTCAGTTCAAGAGAGATGTTGAGTTGCTGGAAGGTGTCCAGAGAAGGGCAACAAAGCTGGGGAGGGGTCTGGAGCACAGCCCTGTGAGGAGAGGCTGAGGGAGCTGGGGTTGCTTAGCCTGGAGAAGAGGAGGCTCAGGGGAGACCACCTTGCTCTCTCCAACTCCCTGAAGGGAGGTTGTAGCCAGGTAGAGGTTGGTCTCTTCTCCCAGGCAAGCAGCACCAGAACAAGAGGACACAGTCTCAAGTTGTGCCAGGGGAGGTTCAGCCTGGATATTAGGGAGAAGCTCTTCACAGAGAGAGTGATTTGCCACTGGAATGGGCTGCCCAGGGAGGTCTTCAAGAAAAGCCTGGATGAGGCACTTAGTGCCATGGTCTGGTTGATTGGCTAGGGCTGGGTGATAGGTTGGACTGGATGATCTTGGAGGTCTCTTCCAACCTGGTTGATTCTCAGGGTTTATCTTTCTGTTTTATTTCCTTTGACTTTATTTTTATTATTACAGGATGATGGAAGGACAGAATGATAGGGGTTAGAAGGGACCCCTGGAAATCAGCTAGTCCAAGTCCTCTGCCACAGCAAGTTCACCTCGATCAGGTTGCACAGGAATGCATCCAGGTGAGCCCTGAAAGCCTCCAGAGGAGACATCTCCATGATGTCTCTGGGTAGCCTGTTCCAGTTCTCTGCCACCCTCAAAGGCCTCTCTCCTTAAGTTCAGGTGACACCTGCTGTGTCCTAGCTTGCATTTGTTGCACCTTGTCCTGTTGCTGGACACCACTGACAAAACCCAGCCCCAGCCTTTTGCCTCCTAGATATTTATATACCTTACTAAGTCCTCACCCTGCATTCTCCTTTGCCTACAGCAGAGGCTGTGGCAGGAAAATTGTGCCTTGATTTTGTCATACTCCTCTGTTAGCAGCTCCTACCCCTTTCCTCTCTGGTCCCATCTTACTCTCTGGGCAGGGCAGCTACTGTTCCCTGCTCAACCTTGATCTCTCCCTGCAGGATTCAATACTACTACTTCCATGTAATTCTTCAATGCAAGAGGAGTGGGAAAGTGTTTCCAGAGGGAAAACCTCTTGAGAGCTCCTTAGCCTGGAGCAACCAGCCCACTGGGTGGGCTAACCTGTCTGGGAGCACTTAGCCAGCAAATGTCTAGGGCTTCCTTGCAGGTAACTGTGCTGATACCTGCCACCGGCATCCCCTGCCAAGGAGCCTGGGGCTTTGGGGGGTTCAGGCCAGGCAACAGCTAAAACAACAACAGCAGAATCCTTAATTATTGCCATTGTTCCCAGGCATGAGCCAGCATCAGCATCACCATTACAACTTCCTAACATGTAAGGCTGTTGATAGAAAATTAATTAATAAATGGCTTCAGTCTGCTAATCATGCTCAGCCAGGGATGGGGCAGGCTGCCAGGAGGCTGGGGGAGAGGTGCACAGGGGCTGTGCCACACAACCAGCGCGCCACAGGAGCTCTGCTCTCTCTGGGCAGGATGCTCTCTCTGCTCTGCAGAGCTCCTGAGATGCCACAGAGGAGCAGCCTATGGCTTGACCATCACATGAGCCTTTTCAAAAGTGTCCTCAGGAGCTGGTCGAGGCTATTGTACATTTTTGTCAGCCCAGCAGATGTTATTGAGGCATCTGGGGCTTTTGTGTGCTCCCTCACAACAGGACTGTCCTAGTCCCTTGGAAGCGGCAAAGCCTCTTGCTCAGGACTGGAAGCTGAAATCCATCGAGCTGTGGGAGCCTGGGGCTGCCCCTCTCCATCTGACACACCAGAGGAGATGCCAGCAGGCTCAGCTGGGCATCCTGGTCCTGTATCCTGCACAGAATGGAGCCTTGGGCTCCTGCACCAGACCATGTTTGGGCAGGGAGCCTGTGGGAGTGGCTCTGGGGCATCATGGTGCTCCTTGGGCATGGGCATTAAGTAATTAGCTAAGTGAGCCAATGATGCAACTGCTGAGTGGTGCTGGATCGCTCATAATGCTGCAGAGTGCCAGCACGGTGTTCAGGACCCCTGCAACACCAAGCTGCTTGAGCTGCCCATGGCTCATCCATGAGAAGTGAGTACCTGAAGAGGATTCATGAGCTCAACACTCATGGGTGCAGGGAGAGGTCCATGGAGATGCCCAGCTGGATGGTGGGGGCACAGCACACAACCCTTACCATGAGATCATTCTCTCAAACCCCCCAAATGACGAACCACCACGAGGTCCCTGTGAGTTCTGGTGTGCAGCAGGATGCTGACTTGCTCATAGGGAAAACACCTGCTGGCCCTTTAGCTGAAGGGTGGTTTAGGTGATGGTGACCCTTCCAGCCAGAGTGCTGGTGCAGGTTGAGCAGTGTTGACATAAACCTGCCCTTGTTGCCAGGTGGCTGTAGACATCTCTTCCCTATCTGAGCTCTGTAGACCCTTTCCATGGGTTCCCCTCTCAGCTGTGAATGGGCTTTTAGAGGGGGGAGCATGCAGCTGAGGCTGGGGGTGGCTGCTGCTGCTTTGGGGGTATCCATGTGCTCAAGGGGTGTGCACAGAGATGGGGTCTATGCCACTGTGTCCTGGCATCAAGGCACACCCAGGCTTTTCTATCCCACACAGCAACCAACCCCCCATGCATTCACCTTGCAGGGCTGGAGGGAGAGGTGTGCTGCTGTCCTCTGCTTTGCACTGTGTCAGCCAACCCCCCATGCATTCACCTTGCAGGGCTGGAGGGAGAGGGGTGCTGCTGTCCTCTGCTTTGCACTGTGTCAGCCAACCCCCCATGCATTCACCTTGCAGGGCTGGAGGGAGAGGGGTGCTGCTGTCCTCTGCTTTGCACTGTGTCAGCCAACCCCCCATGCATTCACCTTGCAGGGCTGGAGGGAGAGGTGTGCTGCTGTCCTCTGCTTTGCACTGTGTCAGCCAACCCCCCATGCATTCACCTTGCAGGGCTGGAGGGAGAGGTGTGCTGCTGTCCTCTGCTTTGCACTGTGTCAGCCAACCCCCCATGCATTCACCTTGCAGGGCTGGGGGAGAGGTGTGCTGCTGTCCTCTGCTTTGCACTGTGTCAGCCAACCCCCCATGCATTCACCTTGCAGGGCTGGGGGGAGAGGTGTGCTGCTGTCCTCTGCTTTGCACCGTGTCTGTCTGGTGGGGAGGCAAACAAAGCGAGCGGCGAAGCGGTCAGAGCGGCTCTGCTCCCTTTTTCCCCCAGCCCTGGACCCAGGCACTGGGAGTCACGCTCACACATCGTAAAGTGTCCCTGCCATTGCTCTGACAGGCTTCCCTGCAGCACACCCTGGCTTGTTTTATGTGCCCAGGAACAGAACCGTTTTGCACCGAGCAGCAGACGCGCTGGGAGCAGCTGCAGGTATTTCACCTTTGAATCCTGGCCTTGCTCGCAGCTAAGCAGGAGGCTGATGAATTGCAAACACATTCAGAGCCCAGCTTGCTGGCAGGCCTCTTGCCTGGCTCTGTCAGCTGCTCAGCTGATGAGTTGTTTGAGTGGTCTTTTTATTGTGCTTCCTTTTCAAACGCTCAGATATGTTAATGGTAGGAGGCTCCGCTGAGCCCCGGGCAGCCTTCTCCAGTCTGTCCTCTACCTCAGCTGGGCTCTTCTAGGCCCTTTTGGATGGGTGGGAAGAGGGTGTGTGTGTGATCTACCTGTTGGCTTCGTGGATTTTAATGGCCTGGTCTACCTGTCACGATTTGCTGTGGGCTTCTTGTGAGTGGAGTTGTGTGAACCCATTCCTGAGTGCCCTGAACTGCTGCCCCCAACCTGAGCAGCCATTCCTTCCCCTCAAAAAAAACCACCTTCTACTGAGAGCTCTTAACTAAAATTAATGTTATTTCCTGGCCTGACACCACCTCTCTGCTTGCTTCTTCTGAGCTCTCTCCAGAAGCTGCACAGCTCCCACGAGTGTGTTCACCTGGAGCTAGGACCCGAGGTCTCATCTCCCAGGATCTCCAGCCCGGTCTGGCAGCACGTTAGACCCCACTAGGGCTTGGATCACCTCCTTCAGCCATGTGCAGCTACCCACAGCTATCTGTAGGTCTGATTTTTAGGGGTGGGAACAGACTTCCCATTTCCAGAGCTCCTGGGGTGTTGTCCCATGGGCTGCTGGGGCAGAGCCTGCCTGGAGAAAGCCTGGCAGGGGAGCAGGAGGACGGCGAGACACGAGCACCTGGAAAGAATTACTGCTTACCCTCGTCAAGAACTTGCAAGGAGAAAGAACAAAGCCAGCGAGGAAAAACCAGAGCAAGAACAAAATGGTGCTGGTGGGAAAAGGCATTCCTGCTGCTCTGCAAGGGAGACACAGCCTGAGCAGCACTGTGGGCTTCGGTGGGGGGGAAGCCACTCCCTGGAAGAGGCTCAGCCCTTCTCACGTTTTCCTTTCTGTTCACTTCTGCCTCTGTTTCATCTTTTTCTTTCTCTTTTCCTCTCCTCTTAGTCTTTCCCTCCCTTCACAGCTTTATCCCATCCTTCTCTCTTCTGTTTCTGTGCACCTTTCTCACACACTCCTCCCCCCTCCCTTTTTTTTTTTTTGCCTTCTTCTTCAATAAATTTGTATTTATTTCACTATTTGGATGTTAAGAACAATTTCTTCCCCCAAAAGGATATCAGGCTCTGGAACAGGCTGCCCCAGGGGCAGCTCCCATCCTTGGAGTTTCAAAGCTGTGTAGATGTGGTGCTGAGGGACATGGCTTAGTGGTGACCTGGTAGTGCTGGGTTAATGG
This sequence comes from Picus viridis, assembly GCA_033816785.1. NCBI lineage: Eukaryota > Metazoa > Chordata > Aves > Piciformes > Picidae > Picus > Picus viridis. The sequence goes on along the minus strand of CM066580.1, from coordinate 20,390,306 downwards.
TTGGACTTGGTGCTCTTAAAGATCTCTTCCAACCACAGTGGTGATTTCTGTCTCCAAAGACCATTTCCCCTTTCTCAGCAGCCTGGGAGCTTAGTACCCCAGCTGCCCTTTCTCCAGGATGGAGCCTCAGTGCTGTTTCTCACCCACAGCTTCCTTGTGAGGTGCAGAAATTGGGAGGGGCAGAGTTTGAGCATTGCTGGGGAGGGACTTCTCAGGATCTCAGGTGGTGATAGGACTAGGGGGAATGGAATGAAGCTGGAGGTGGGGAGATTCAGGCTGGACATGAGGAGGAAGTTCTTCCCCATGAGAGTGGTGAAGCCCTGGAATGGGTTGTCCAGGGAGGTGGTTGAGGCCCTGTCCCTGGAGGTGTTTAAGCCCAGGCAGGATGATGCTCTGGCCAGCCTGATCTAGTGTGAGGTGTCCCTGCCCATGGCAGGGGTTGGAACTAGCTGATCCTTGTGGTCCCTTCCAACCCTGACTGATACTGTGATGTGAATTAACTGAGATTCTGGAAATTGCCACTTTCTGGAGGAGCTCTTCTGGGCTGAGAGGGATTGTCCAGAATCCTGAATCCCAGAAGCCCAGCACCATGGGGTTTGGAAGGGACCTTTAGAGATCATCCAGTCCAACCCCTCCAGGGTCACCCACAGCGAGTTGCCCAGCATCGTGTCCAGGTGTCTTTGGGATCTCTCCAGAGAAGGAGACTCCACAACCCCTCTGGCAGCCAGGGGCAGTGCTCTGACACCCTCACAGCAAAAAAAGAGTTTTCCTCATGTTAGATGGAACCTCCTGAACTTCTCCTAGTCCCCTCTTGGACATGTGCTACTGGCTTCCCATTTGAAATTAATACTGCTGGTAGCTTTTTGGCTGACTTCTCTTTGCTCCCCACCAGACCTGATCACAGCAATTGCTCAAACAGAAGACAAAAGAATTGTGTTGCACAGGGGAGTTTCCCCTCCTGCTTCCTCTCCTGGTGCATTGTGGCCCAGGTAGAGATGTCCTTCACCCCATCACGGTCACTGAACTGAAAGTTGGACTCCACGCTGGGCTAGTGCAGTTGGCAGCCCTGATTACACTCTGCAGAGGAATTTGTTTCCTGAGCCTAGTGTGTGTGTGAAGCGTTAGTAAGGAACATTTGCAACGCTGCTTGCTCTTTGCTGGTGCCAGAGGGTTAGCTGAGCATAGCTCTGGCTTGGTTATCCCACAGAATTCCTGGAGCCCAAGAGCAGAGGCTGCAAACCAGAGCTCTGGGACCTTGAAAACTGCTCTGCCTCCCTGGGAAGGAGATAACACGAGCCCCCTGAGATACTCAACTGCAAATCAAGGTTGTGACAAACCTTTGGGCAGCTGAGGGAAGGCCTCTCTCACCCTTTTGCCCTGGTTCTGCCATTGGCTGGACCAAATCTGTTGGTATTTCTGACCTGACTGACAGCAGGAGGGAGGTGAGAGCGCCAGTGAGCTCCTCCAGCCAGCTCTGTTGGCTTGGGGAGTTGCAGGAGTTTGGAGAAGCATTCAAGCATCTGAGTGTGCTACCCAAAGCCCACGTGGAGTAGAGCTGGTGACAGAAAGGACCTCGTGCAGCTCACCCACTCCATCTCCCTCAGCTTTCCAACTTCCTGAGTTTCTCCCACCACCCTCTCCTGTCCCTGTAGGGCCTGATGTAATGGGGTAGCAGTAAAAAGTTACTAGGTATAAATGAACTGATGGGGATTAAAGAACCAGCACATGCCTCCTGGAAGGCTTTAAAAGCATCCTGTTTAGAAACAGCTCTGGTTCTGCATCCTGCATTCTTAGCCCTTCTCTTTCTCCTGGTTTTTTTCCATTCCTAGGGAGGAGGTGCAGGCTCTCAGGTCCCATTCCATCCAGCCTCCCAGGGCAGGAGAATTGCTGCCCCACTCAGCCCCTTCCCAAGGCTTTTGTTTTTCCCTAGGTGTGGTTTTAGGGATCGTTTGAACCGAGTTTAGTTTCAGAGTGTTCCCTACCAGTGGGATGGCCACAGGCAGGCTGCAGGCTCCTAGGGCAGCAGGATCTTGGCTGTGCTCAGAGTGATGTCCACAGCCCCTGTGCATCGCTCCATGTGCCCAGGGTGCTTCTGAACACAAGCCAAACCCCACCTTGCAGGGCAAAGGGCTCTTGCCCAGGGCTCCTGTGGCCTCCAGTGATGCCCAGTGTGTGGCTCTCCCATGGGATCCAGCTTTCAGAAGGAAGAGTGAAATCCTTCCTGCTTTGGGACAGAGAGAGCTAGGGTGGCATGGGAAATTCTGCGGAGTTTAAGGTGCCTTAAAGGGCATTTTTGTGAACTTGGCACTGACAAGTGCTATGATTTACTGCTCACAGCTAATAGCAGAGAGTTCTCTGGCTGAGCTGGGAGCCTTGCTGCTCCCAGCGCTGCTGGCATGCATGAAGTGGGGAGGAGGAGCCGAGGCTAGGGAAGGAGTGAGAAGCAGGCGAGATACCAGCCACGAGATAGCCTCTGAGCAGAGGGCTGCATTTCTAGCAGCCTTGTGGAGCTAAGTTTGGATGCTGAGGTCATGCAGGATAATCTGTGCAGCGAGAGGTTGAGCATCTCCTAGCAGAAGAAAAGTGAAGAGGGTGGAGCTGGGATGTCCTGGGGCATTTGGGATCATTTACAGCCTTGTCTCATCTGGGCCACATAGCTTGGCACCGAGGTGTTACTAGGAGAACCATGCTGTGCTGGACTTCCCAAGCTCCCAGGCACCTGACAGCCATGTGCAGTGTTTGGGAAGGGAGCAGCCAGGGCTGTGTGAGGCTCAGCTGATTCCTCCTTGGAGAATTCTGGCCCACCAGTGTAATCACTTTCATGGAATCCCAGCATGGTGAGGATTGGAAGGAACCTCTGGAGATCATCTAGGCCAGCCCCCCTGCTAAAGCAGGGTCATCCACAGCAGGTTGCCCAGGTTTGCAGCCTGTGCTTGTTGTCCACCGGCACTTCCAGGTCCTTCTCCACAGAGCTGCTTTCCAGCAGGTCACCCTATCAACTGTGCTGGTGCAGGGGTTATTCCTCCTCAGGTGCAGGACTCTACACTTGCCCTTGTTGAACTTCATGAGGTTCCTTCCATCCAGCTCTTCAGCCTGTCCAGGTCTGACTGAATGGCAGCACAGCCTGATGGGGTGTCAGCCACTTCTCCTAGTGCTGTGTCATCAGCAAGCTGGCTGAGGGTCCACAGGTTCTTTTCATCCAGGTCATTGATGAGGATACTGAACAAGCCTGGACTCGCGTGGTCTGTGTCCAGCTGGGTAGCTGTGGGGTTATTTTATCCTTATTCATGCGTAAGGCTGTGGCAAGGGTCCTTGGCACGGTGACTGTGGCCAACAGTTTCCATCCATCCCATCCAGTTCTCAGCCACGCTCTGGAAGCCTAACATCAATGTGACATCCACGAGTGAGCAGCACAGGCACAAGGCTGCACTGAGCTTGGCCACCTCTGCTCTGCTTGCTGCAGTTGGATGCCTGTTCTGGCATTTCTGTGGTATTTAGGAGGTTTTAATGACTGTGGAGGGGCCGTCTGGTGTGGCTGAAACAGAGTTGGTGGAGCTGGGCCATGTTCCTCACGCAGAAGCCTCTCCTCAGTGCCACTTCGCTTGGAGTGTCAGGCAAGGCTTCAGAAGAGCTGGAAATGAGTCTCAAGAGGTTTGCAAGTGTTGAGCCATTCGGGCAGCTCATCCAAATGTGCTGCACAGATCTTGGGTTTGAAGATTAGGTTGGAAAACTTTGAAAGATCTCCTTTCCCCTGAGAGTTCTTCTGCTTCCTGGCTCGGCTCGAACCAAAACCGCAGCACCAGAACAAAGGCTTTCCTCATTGCACCTTGCTACTTGAGATGAAAACAGGGCTCCAGTGGGAGGCAGCCTGCTGGAGGTGTCTTTCGAAGCAGGAGCAAACCAAACTCCTTCAGCCTGTATCTGCTGAGGGTTGAGCTGAGTTGCAGAGAGAGGGCTTGGGCTAGATCCTGGTTTGTTTGGAGTTTTTTTCCCAAGCAGCTGGAAAACAAACCAGAAGCTCAGCTCATACCTACTTCCAGAAATCATCCAGCTTGGATGAGATCCCTTTAGCTGCCCTCATGTGCTGCATCTGCATGCTGGGTGGCCTGAAGCTTTTTCCCATGGTGGCTGAGAGAAACCAGAAGCGGGCTGGGTAGCAAAGCAGCGGCAGGGAGAGCTTGTTTGGGTTCACGGCTGGGCTTTCGCACGCCCACTCGCCAGCCAGCAGAGCCCCAGCCTCTCCCCTGGCTGAGCCGAGTGCCATGCCTGCACCTTGGCATCTCCCCCCACCTGCTTCGCGCACGGGCAGATAACGTGAGCGGGCGCTGTGCCGGAATGAAGTGTGGGAAGAGGGCCTGTGCTCCCCTGGCAGGCTGCAGATGATGAGGTGCGTGTGCTTCTGCAGCGACAGCAGCGATAAGGGAGTGTTAATATCACCACCGATCCCTCATTTGGAGGAAAACAGAGCGTTTCAGTCCAGGCTGCTAAAGACTTTGACGGAGGCCTCCACAAGTGCGACTCGGCAAGCGGTGCCTGCGTCCAGCCGCTCCACGTGAAGCTCGCAGAGCCACCTTCCCCTTCAGAGCTGGGGCCTGCCTCAAGCTGTGAGATGGCTGTGAGGCAGAAACGCTCTGCATTAGAGCAGACACTGACGGGATAAGAGGTGTCTGTTCTGCTACAGCCGGGCTCACTCTTCATTTCTCTCCGTCATGCCTCCTGCATCTGCCTGCGTCCCCCTCTCTGCATCTGCATGCTGAGCACCCTCGGAGCTGGCCGGTGGCAGGATGGGGGAGGGTGTTTCACATTACACTGCAATGCCTTTTCCAGGTGAAGTACCCACACAAGACCTTCCTACAGCGTTTCTTTAGCCTTCCAGAATGCTGTATGCCTGTCCTCCCTCATTTCACCTCATCTGGGTGGCTTCATCACACAGACCCTTTCCCACCTGCTGCCTTTACGGGTAGACACATGCTAAGGTACAGCTCTGTGATGGAGGCAAGTCCTCCCCACCTCCATGGCCTTAGTGCCATCTCCCTGGATGGGGCTTGACACATCAAAGCTCCTCACAACAGTGAGGCTTAGGGACATGGTTTAGTGTTGACCTTTCAGTACTGGGTTGAAGGTTGGACTGGGTGATCTTTGAGCTCTCTTCCAACCAAACACATTCTGTGTGCAGGCTTCAGTGGGGGAGACCAAGCTGCACCATAAGTGTGAGGTTGAGGCTCAGGGGCTGCTCTTGCTGGCATGGAGATTCAAGCATCATAGAATCATAGAATGGTAGAATCATTTAGACTGGGAAAGACCTTTAAGATGATGGAGTCCCACCTTTAACTCAACACTACCAAGTCCACATCGCTGCAACCAGGGTAGAGGTCAGCACTGGGGAGGGTCAGGGAGACCCAGAGATGCTTTTGCAGAAGGAGGGCACCAGGAATGATGACTAAGGCTGTGATGAGCCATGTCCAGAAGCTTTGGAGGGTGCTGAAGACCATCCTCTGCCTCACTGATGGCATTGCTTGGGATTGTGAGGGACTGCTGCTCAAAGCCTTTCTTCAGTGTGCAGTACTGGCTTTCTCCTACCACACTCCCTAATTCCCAGGACACGAGCTGCTGCAGCTTCTCACCACAGGCAACAGGATTTATTCCAACCCTGACATACCTTTGGTTTTCCTGGACTTTGTGGCTTGCATCAGACACAGACCACCAGTCTCTCACTTCACTGCTCGTTTGCCTCCCAGGTCCCTCTCCACACTTCATGCTAGAGGAGCCACGACCCTCCCAGCTCTGCTCTCCTTCACAGGGCTTTCACACCGAGGTGTGGAGTGGATTTTCCAAGGCTTGGTGTGCTCATGGGCACATCCAGTGCTCCCATCCATCTGCTTAACTCCTTGGGAAATGAAAAAAAAAAAAAAAAAAGAAAGAAAGAAAAAAAATAAAGCAGCCAAACAATGAGTGAGTACAAAAGCATCTGGGAAGACTTGGCAGGGAGCATTCCCTGACTCACAGCATCCATGCTTCTGCATGTCTGCTCCACACACAGCTCGCTGCCTCTCCTCGCCCTTGCTTTTAATTAGGAAGGGCTGAGCACACTCTGGGAACACACTGGAAGAGGAGTGATGAACAAAACAGCAGCTCCAGATGAATGAAAGCATCTGAGGAGCTGAAGATGGAAAAAAAAGGGTTGGTCTGTGTTCTCTGGTCGGGGATGTGTGTGTGTGTGTGTGTGCGTGTGTGTGTGTGTGAGAGCGAGCTCACCGCGCTGGTGACTGCTGCAGCTAACGAGCATCCTGGTTCCCAGGAGCAGGCAGAGGTACGGGCCAGCAGAGGAGCTGCCTGCACCAATTACCTGCGCAGGAGCACATTCCTGCAAGCGTCATTTCTCGGAGTGGTATTTAGCTCATCCTCTTCTGATGCTGGATTAGGGGTCTGGAAAGTCTCTTGCCTTGGGTCTTGGCCAAAACTCTTCTCAAATACCTCCAGCGACGCTCTGCTGCTCCTTCCTGGAGAAGCTGGCCTGCTGCAGAGGTGACCCAGGGCTCCAATTAAGCTTTCCTCTGCACACTGTCCTCCAGGTGCCCTCAGCCAGACCATTTCATCCCCTCCTTGGTGGCTGCAGACCCGTGGCTCCTCTCCTCCTTTGCCCAGCTGAAAAATCCGTGGTCCTGTTGTCCACCTAGCCTTAGCTGGGGCTTTCCTAGGCTGGGATGATTTTCTACTCTGTTGATCTTGCTGAAGCAGCTGGAGGCTCCTCCAAGAGCGCTCCAAGAATGCAGCCTAGTGGCCTGGCAGCTGCCTTCCCAGCTCGCTGGGACTGCTCTCAGGTGACAAAGGGAGGGGCTGGGTGCGCTGGGACGGGAAGGGCTTTCACAGGCAGCCTGAGCACCCCCTTTGCCCTCCCCAGCAGTCAGATCAGGGCAGTGATAATGGCTTTGTTTAAAAGGAAGAAGAGGAAGGAAAATGGAAGTCTAACACAAGGGGAGTCGCCTCACCCAAGCATCCCAAGGACCTCAGCTGCCAAAACTGGCTGGAAATAAACTCTCCAGACAATGCTCAGCCGTATCTGGGAGCCACAGGGGCCCGGCCAGAGCCCTCTTTCCTCACAAGATCTGATAGGGCTGGCTGCTGGCACGGGACGGGCGCTCCGGCCATTGTTCCCGCATTGTCCTGGGATCCACACGGCCTCGCTGAGAGCGGAGAATCGCAGGAAATCAGACCAGATCCTATCCCGCCTTCAGCTGCATCGCAGCTCAAGGCAGAATTTTGCTCCCCACACCGTCCCTGTTGGCTCATTTTGGATACGAGGAACAGTGTGACATGCAACCAGTTGGTCTCCCGAAATAGCTGCGAGTGTGATCGTCGCCAGGCTGATTCATGCGCTACCTATGGGCCACATCCTGCCCCTGGAGAAGGCTGGAAGCAGAGGGCTTGTGAAAAAATAGGCATGGAGCATCCAGCAAAGCTGCTGGGTCTATCCCCAGGCTCAGCTGGGAATGCTGGTGCAGCCCTCACTCGTGAGGGGTCTTCACAGCTGCTATCCATGGTGGTGGGGTGCAGCGTGGGGAATCCCTGCAGTGAGCAGGGAAATTCTCTGCTCCTGCCATTTCTGCTCACAAATTTCCCCCTCCTCTTTCTGCTGCTCTGCTCTGGTCTGCTGAGCCCCTACCTTCAGTGCTGGACCCATCTCTAGGGTCCTCAGCACAGAAGAGACATGGACCTGTTGGAGCGGGGCTAGAGGAGGCCACAGCAATGAGCCAAGGGCTGGACCCCCTCTGCTGTAAAGGAGGAGCTGAGAGAGTTGGGGTCTTTCAGCTGGAGAAGAAAAGGCTCCAAGGAGACTTTCTGGTGGCATTTCAGTACTCAGAGGGGCCTGTAAGAAAGCTGGGGATGGATTTTTCAGCAGGGCCTGCTGTGACACGACAAGGGCTGATGGTTTTCAACTAAAAAGAGGGAATTTCAGACTAGACATAGGGAGGAAATTTTTGACATTGAAGGTGGTGAGACACTGGCTGAGGTTACCCTAAGAACTGGTATATGCTTATTCCTGGAACCATTCCACATCAAGTAGCAGAGACTCTGAGCAATCTGCTCTAGCTGCAGATGTTCCTACTGACTGCAGGGTGTTGGATTAGATGAGCTTTAAATGTCCCTTCCCACCTAAACCATTCTGTAATTCTATGATGCTATGAATTATTAAAGCAAAAGTTCCTGCACAGGAATGACAAATCTTCCTCTCCTGCCCAAATCCACACAGCAAGGAAACCTTCTCACTGCTGAGGGGCTCAGGTCAACCTTTGCTGTTGTCTCTTCAAACCAGAGTCTCATCTGGGGCAAGGAGTCTGCACTGTTGAGCAGCATCCTGGGCCACCAAGCAGGGGATGTGTGGGATGTGTACTGTATCTTTGGACCAGTCACCAGAGCTTGGCATTCCCAGCAGGTTCTTTGCACGGTATCAAAACACCATGACCCCTGAGAGTCCTGGAGCAGGCTGCTCAGGGAGGTTGTGGAGTCTGCTTCTCTCTCCAGCCCCATCTGGATGTGTTCCTGTGTGGCCTGAGCTAGATTCTGTGGTCCTGCTCTGGCAGGATCGGGTTGGACATGATGACCTTCAGAGGTCCTTTCCAACCCCTAACATCCTGTGATCCTGAGGACACAAGCTCTGCCTGCCCTTGAGCTGTCACCTCAGGGCACAGGAAAACCAGAGTGGCTCAAACACCTGGCAGTGGCCAGCAGCCCTCTGCCCACAGTGGTCACCGTGGTCAGACACTGGCGCAGCGCTCAGTGCTGGCACCGATAAAGACTTAGTGCTACCAGCTGGGCAGCCAGAGCCCTTCCTCCCCACCGGCAAAGATGATCTTTGGGCTCCTTGCAGGGGAAGAAGCTGAGCTTTTTTACTTCCATCCTTCCCACAGATCAGCCACGTGGCTTTGGGCAAGTTCTGGGTCTCGGATGAGACAGGATAAGCCCTTGCAGGTGCTGCAGATCCCTGGCTGAAGGAGGCCATCTTCACCCATCCCCGGGGGCGCTGCAGCAGCGCCTCCCTTCCTGCCCATCTCCCCAGCTGGCAGGGTCAGCCGACAGCTTTCCATCTTTAAAATATTACCAGTAATTAATTTGTCTGCAGCCATGCTCCTGGTAATACCATTATTTGTAATACCTCAGTGCATCCCCAGGGAAGGGCACGAGCCTTAATTAACATCTGTGAGGCTGCCTGAGCACCATGCCTGGAAAATGTGAGGCGGGAGAAGGTTACTGTCCTAGCGAGATGGCTTTAACTGCCTTTTTCCTCTCCTTCTCTTGCACGCCTCCCCCTCCCTCCCTCTTTGGGGGTTTTTTCCAGTGGATGTGCAGACCTCCTTGCTTTCCCAGCATTACCTCTGCTAGCAGAGAGCCTGCTGGACACGTTTTTCCCGGGTTTCATGGGTTTTCCCAGGGTGTGCCTGCACAGGGCTCTCCCCTGCCTCCACATAGATGCTCACTCGCTCCAAATCACAGAATGTTAGGGGTTGCAAGGGACCTCCAAAGATCATCCAGGCCAACCTCACTGCCAGAGCAGGAGCACCTCGAGCAGGTCACACAGGAATGCATCCAGGTGGGTTGTGAATGTCTCTAGAGAAGGAGACTCCACAACCCTCCTGGGCAGCCTGCTCCAGGGCTCTGTCACCCTGACAGGGAAAAAGTTTCCCCTTATGTTCCCATGGAACCTCCTCTGCTCCAGCTTGCACCCAGTGCCCCCTGTCCTGTCATTGGACATCCCTGAGCAGAGCCTGGCTCCATCCTCCTGACACTGCCCTCCACATCTTTATCAGCATGAATGAGGTCACCCCTCAGGCTCTTCTGCTCCAAGCCCCAGCTCCCTCAGCCTCCTTGCAGGGAGATGTTCCCCTGCCTTCAGCATCCTTGTGGCTCTGTGCTGGATTCTTTCAAGCAGTTCCCTGAGGTCCTTCTTGAACTGAGGGGCCCAGAACTGGACACAGTATTCCAGCTGTGGCCTCACCAGGGCAGAGTAGAGAACCTCTCTCAACATACTATCCACAGCCCTTCTGATCCACCCCAGGATGCCATTTGCCTTCTTGGTGACAAGGGCATATTGCTGGCTCATGCTTTCAACACCAGTTTGCAGTCCCCTGTGATGTGCAGAACCTCACAAGTCACCTTCTGCCTTCTCTACAAAGCAGCTTCAACTTGCTTGTGCATGGGCACAGTCACACTGAAAGCACACATTGGCTTCTTAGACCCCTTTCAGCAGACAGCTCCAGAGTCCTCGCTGCTCTCTGCTTGCTAACTGAGAAATTAGACACAAATGAAATGTAAATCCCCAGCTCTGCAGGCAGCCAACATGAAGCCTGTGCCTGGCATCCTGGTGCAGCCCTGATGTTCCCCAGAGCAGCTCTTGGGGCACGAGAGCAGGCAGTGATCACTTGGTGAACCAGCTAATGATGACTCCAGCCACTCTGGCCTCATTAGTGCGAGCCTGCCATGGACTAATTAACTGCTCTGGAAGGGCAGGTTGTAGGAAGAGGCTGGTGAAGTGCCACAGTGCTGCAGTCACACTGCTCTGGCACTGGGAGTGGAGCTGGGTCATGTCATGAAGGCGTACCCAGAGCGCCACAGGTTCTTCCCAGCTCCTCATCACTTCAGATCATCTGCCAGGGGTGCAGCGACCTAAATCCTCCTTTCACCGTACAAATAGGTGGGCTGGCTGATGTCTGCCCTTTTGTCAGAGCCTCCAGTGAGCTCTCTGGAGGAGGCAGCCCTCTTCTCTCCACTGAAACCCTCTGCTATGAGGTCAGGATGAGAGCTGGGGTTGTTCAGCCCGGGGAAGAGAAGGCTCTGGGGAGACCTTATTGTGGCCTTCCAGGACTTACAGGGGGACTAAAAGAAAGCTCTGGGACCTGTTGTGACAGGACAAGGGGTGATGGGTTTAAACTAGAAGAGCAAGATTCAGACTAGATAGAATGAAGTCATCTTTGACACTGAAGGTGTTGAGATGCTGGCCCCAGGTTGCCCAGAGAGCTGGTGGAAGCTCTGTCACTGGAACCACTCTAGGCCAGGTCAGTCAGAACTCTGAGCAACCTGACCTAGTTGTGCAGATGTCCCTGTTCAGGCAGCTGGCTGAGATGACCTTTAGAGGCCCCTTCCCACCCAAACCACTCCATGATTCTATGATTCCCAGGAGCAGGAGAGGCAGATGGGAACCAAACCTTCTCCCCACATTCCACTCAGGTACCAGTGGCCCCAGAACAGCTCTGCAGAGCTCCTTCCAGCAAGCAGAGGCCCCCAGCTCAGTCACTGGTTGCTGGGGAGTCTTTGCAGCCAAACCTCCAACGTCTTGGCTGAGCTGAGCTCTGGAGGCAGCCAGATTTCTGATGCTTAGCAAAAAAACTATTCATTAACGACTTAATCTGCACACATACACAGAGACACAGACACACACACACAGACACACACACACACAGAGCTGAAGCTTGGAGAGAATTCGCTCGAGCTCTGCAAAAGGAGGGATCTGGCCACTCGCTTTCAACTCTGCCCTGCTCTGTGATCTCAGAGGTGAAGAATTCAGCAAACTGCTGCTGGGGGAGAAGGTCCAAAGTCTCCCTCACTGTGTTCACACCGCCCAGAGGCACGCAGGGCCGGGCTGGAGGCGCAGGTGTTGCTCAAGGCAGGGATTTGCGGGCAGATTGTCACCTCGGCGCCGCAGGACACGGGAGCGGGGCTGATGTTGGCCAGGTCCTTGAGGAGGGAAGGTCTGGGGATTGTCATCCTCCCCTTGCCTAGCTCGGGAGGTAGTGTTAAGTGATGGAAAAGAATCACACCCCTGTGGTGCTCAAGCTTTCTGTGTCGTGTCCTGCTGCTCAATGTCTTGGCCGGTGCAAGCAGGCTAAGGAACCCCAACTCCTGTCAAGAGTGAGGGGTGGCTTGCTCAGAGGAAGCTGAGAGAGCACCATGCACATCATTTATGTGCAACCAAGGAGAAGGCAGGAGACTGCTGGGGACAGGGAAAGCCAACTTTTGGGGGTTGATTGGCTTGCCTGGGGGTTAGTGCTTGTGATCCCACCCAAGGCACCATCATCCTGCCCAGAATGCTCTCCAGACACACCAAACAAGGCAGTGCTGGTATCACCTTCAGACCCGTGTGTGCCCTCCTCCACTGAGGAGCTGAACCCCTTCTCTCCCAGCTACTATCTACCTGAAGAAAGGAGCTGAGAGTCCCTTACATCAGCTCTTGGGGAGCACCAGGCTAATTCTGGATGCTGCTGAGGAGCATCTGCCTTGGAGTATCTTTGCAGGTTCCCTGAGCACCAGGGAGAGCCACTCGAAGCCCTTCACTGTTGGCTTTTGGTCCAAACTCCTCTTGGATTCGCAGCTCCTGCAGACAAATTGCTTCTGCCGAGAATCCTGCAGCAGGAAAGGAGTTGGTGCAGTGGAGGAGGTGAATCTCAGTGCTCATGGCTTGCACAGGAAGGCAGAGTGGGATGTGAAGGTGGGAAGGAAGAGCTATCATGGGGGAGAGCTGCCAGCATGGGGTAGATAGACCCGGAGCTGTGCGAGGGCTGGCCGGCCGGGGAGGTGTGAGCTGGTGATGCAGCCAAAAGGAGGCACAAAATCACACACAACCATCCCAGCTACACCACCACCACCACCACTCTTCCCCCACAGCCCGGATGAGACCGTTGGGTGGGTGTCTCTGAGTCACAGGAACATCCTCCAGATGGAGATGCTGGGACTCCCAAGCTCTGCTAACTGTTCCCAGCTCGCTGCGTGTGGGACAGATGTAGGTGGCCCTGTTCTTTGCTTCAAAAATACTCAGAACCATTGGCCTTACTGGGTGACCCAGCACATCCCCCCAGCCTCCTGTAATGGGGGGGACATATGCCTGTGCCATCTCTGGTGGCTGGAGATCTGAGGTGAGGATTCTGCTGGCTGGTACCGCCTCGTTTTCTCCATCTGTACCATCAGGTCAGGGCAAGGGACTGGAGTCACTGGGCAGAAGGGAGTTTTAGAATCATCAAGTCACAGAACCATTTCAGTTTGAAGAAACCTTAATGATCACTGAGTTGAATCATTAACCCATCATTAACTGCCAGGTCTCCACTAAACCATATCCCTCAGCACCACATCTACACAGCTTTTAAACCCCTCCAGGGATGAAAACTCCACCACTGCCCTGATCAGCTTGTTGCAGGGCCTGACAACCCATTTGGGGAAGAAATTGCTTCTCATGTCCAACACAAACCTCCCCTGGTGCAGCTTGAGGCCTTTTCTTTTCCTATTGCTTGCTCTTTGGAAGAAGAAACCAAACCCTGCCTTGCTCCAGCCTCCTTTCATGGAGTTGTAGAGAGTGAGAAGGTCTCCCCCAGCCTCCTTTTCTCCGGGCTGAACAACCCCAGCTCTCTCAACCACTTCTCAGGAGACTTGTGCTCTCCAAATGCTTGATACTAGCAGAGATGCTCCTGCAGCTCCTCAGCCCATGCCAACCACGTGCAGGGAGCAGGTGGCCCTGGTCCCTGCACCTTCTGGCTCTGGGGAACTCGTGTGAGCACAGAGAAGAAGTCAGGGCTTCTGCCCTTCCCTTGGAGGGGACATCAAACGAGGAGAGACACACCTTGGGGACACCACCACCCCGCTGGGATGGAACAGGGCAGAGGCACACAATTCACCCTGGTCCCCTTCTCCTTGGCAGATGCTGTTGTGTCTAAAGCTAACCTCTCACAGCTGATAACAGCCACAAATGATGCTGCTGCTGCTGCTGCTGCAGCTGCTCCCACAGCAGTCCATGGGATGCCAGATCATTTCCATGCACAATAGGAGCCTGCAGGCTGTGGCTGCACCAGCTTCTTCCCCCACATCTCCCACCATTGCTGACACTGAGCCAGGTGTGGGAGTGAGGTGGGACAGCCATGGGCTGGCTTGGGGGGGACAGGATCCTACCCTGCTCTACCCCCTGCTCACCTCTGCTGCTGCAGCTGGGTATTGAGAGCTGGGCGTGGACAGGGTGGAACAACACAGATCGATGGACACACACAGGTTTTAGAGGCGTTTCTAAGCAACTTAGTGCATAAATCCCTTTGGAAAGGAAGATCCTGAATCCCATGGGAACATCTGGGTCTGTCCCAGGAGGATTGGTGTGTCCCAGGAAGATCAGTGTGTCCCAGGGAAGATTGGAGTATTCCAGGAAGGACTGGGAAGATCAGTGTGTCCCAAGCAAGACTGGAGTATCCCAGGAAGGACTGGGAAGATCAGTGTGTCCCAAGGAAGATTGGAGTATCCCAGGAAGGACTGGGAAGATCAGTGTGTCCCAGGGAAGATTGGAGTATCCCAGGAAGGATTGGGAAGATCAGTGTGTCCCAGGGAAGATTGGAGTATCCCAGGAAGGATTGGGAAGATCAGTGTGTCCCAGGGAAGATTGGAGTATCCCAGGAAGGATTGGGAAGATCAGTGTGTCCCAGGGAAGATTGGAGTATCCCAGGAAGGATTGGGAAGATCAGTGTGTCCCAGGGAAGATTGGAGTATCCCAGGAAGGATTGGGAAGATCAGTGTGTCCCAGGGAAGATTGGAGTATCCCAGGAAGGATTGGGAAGATCAGTGTGTCCCAAGCAAGACTGGAGTATCCCAGGAAGGACTGGGAAGATCAGTGTGTCCCAAGCAAGACTGGAGTATCCCAGGAAGGACTGGGAAGATTGCTGTGTTCCCAAGGAGGGTTGGTGTATCCCAGGTTTGCTGGTGGCCCCAGATGAGAAGATCAGTGTGTCCCAAGGAAGATTGGTTTGTCCTGGCTGTGCTGGTGGCCTTGGTCAGGGAGGATTCTCCAGGGGTCTCTTGGGGAGCCCAGACTGAGCTGCTGGCAGGAGCTCCCCCATGGCATGGTATGGGATTTCTGTGGGGGTTTACAGCAGGATCACTGCTGAGTAACAAACAAGGTGCTGTCTGAGCCTTGTTTGGAGGAAACAGAGGAGGAAGTGGAGGGGCTGAGGGAAGGAAAAGGAGCAGAAGGAAGAAGAGAAAGAAAGGAATAACCTTGGTGAGTTTTTCTGGCTGCTCTCCAAGTCACAGGCCAGTGCCAGAAAAATCTCTGAGTCCCTTTTGGCTGGAAGTCCTCTCCCCACGTTGGGTGAATCACAGCCACAGGGCTGGAACATTGCACATTCACGGTTGCAATGCTCCCAGTAATTAGAAAACTACAAGACCAAGGCAGGGGGAGAGGGAAAAAAACATCTGAGTAACACATACAAGTGGTGTTAGTGCACTGCTGCAGGATCAGCTTTGTTGGGCAACAAAGCTGGGGAGGGGTCTGGAGCACAGCCCTGTGAGGAGAGGCTGAGGGAGCTGGGGTTGCTTAGCCTGGAGAAGAGGAGGCTCAGGGGAGACCTTCTTGCTCTCTACAACTCCCTGAAGGGAGGTTGTAGCCAGGTGGGGGTTGGTCTCTTCTCCCAGGCAAGCAGCACCAGAACAAGAGGACACAGTCTCAAGCTGTGCCAGGGGAGGTTTAGACTGGAGGTGAGGAAGAAATTCTTCCCAGCAGGAGAGCTTGGCCATTGGAATGTGCTGCCCAGGGAGGTGGTGGAGTCACCATCACTGGAGGTGTTAAGGAAGAGCCTGGATGGGGCACTTGGTGCCATGGTTTAGTTGATCAGATGGTGCTGAGTGATAGGTTGGACTCGATGATCTCGAAGGTCTTTTCCAACCTGGTTAATTCCATTCCATTCCATTCCATTCCATTCCATTCCATTCCATTCCATTCCATTCCATTCCATTCCATCCCAGGGTTCCAAAGGTATTCACAGAATTACAGAACCACAGAATGTTAGGGGTTGGAAGGGACCTCCAAAGCTCATCCAGTCCAACCCCCCTGACAGAGCAGGAGCACCTCGAGCAGGTCACACAAGAACTCATCCAGGAGGGTTTTGAATATCTCCAGAGAGGAAGACTCCACAACGCCCCTGGGCAGCCTGTTCCAGTGCTCTGTCACCCTCACACAGTGACAAATTCTTCCTCCTGTTTCCATGGAGCTTCCTATGCCTCAGCTTCCACCCATTGCCCTTTGTCCTGTCGTTGGGCGTCGCTAAAAGAGCCTGACTCCATCCTCTTGGCACTCACTCTTTACATCTTTATAAGCATTACCAAGGTCACCTCTCAGCCTCTGCTTCTCCAAGTTAAAGAGCCCTCAGCTCCCTCAGTCTCTCCTCATGAGGAAGATGTTCCACTCCATTAATCATTTTTGTGTCTCTGTGCTGGACCCTTTCAAGCAGTTCCCTGAGGTCCTTCTTGAACTGAGGGGCCCAGAATTGGACAATAACATTCCAGATGCAGCCTCACCAGGGCAGAGTAGAGAGGGAGGAGAACCTCTCTCAACCTACTCACCACAGCCCTTCTGATACACTCCAGGATGCCATTGGCCTTCCTGCTGGCTCATGCTTTCCAAAACCAGTTTGCAGTCCCCTGTGATGTGCAGAACCTCACAAGTCACCTTCTGCCTTCTCTACAAAGCAGCTAACCTGCCAACCACACCCCTTCTAATGTAACCCAGAATGGCATTGGCCTTACAGAACACAGAATTAACCAGGTTGGAAGAGACCTTTGAGATCATCAAGTCCAACCTATCATCCAACACCATCTAATCAACTAAACCATGGCACTGAGTGCCAACTAAAAGGTAGATGCACATCAGCCTCCCTTCACTGCTGGAAAGAGCTCTTCCTCCTTGCCCTCCACCCCTGCCAGCACCACCAGGGAGCAGCGGCTCAGGAAGGGGCCAGGAGATCTCAGGATGTGTCTGCACAGGGAAGGTGCACTTAGGTAGGCACATCCTGTGGGATGACTCTGGATGAGGAGTTGCTGCTGTGCAGTCACTTCCCTGTGGGGATGTTCTTGCTCCATGGTCTTGCTCCAAGCCCTGGGGAGCAGCCTGCATGAGGCATTAGAAAGTGATTTGCCATTGGAATGTGCTGCCCAGGGAGGTGGTGGAGTCACCATCACTGGAGGGGTTTAGGAAGAGCCTGGATGGGGTGCTTGGTGCCATGGTTTAGTTGATTGGATGGTGCTGGGTGACAGGTTGGACTTGATGATCTCGAAGGTCTTTTCCAACCTGGTTAATTCTATTCTATTCTATTCTATTCTATTCTATTCTATTCTATTCTATTCTATTCTATTCTATTCTATTCTATTCTATTCTATTCTATTCTATTCTATTCTATTCTATTCTATTCTACTCCTGTTCTGTTCTGTTCTGTTCTGTTCTCTTCATTTGCTTCCACTGGTGGATGTAGCCCTTTCACAAATAAGCTGCTGACACTTGAGATCTGGAGCTGCCATGCCAAGAGTTGGTCAGAAGGAGTTCGTTCAGCACAGGAGTTCCTCGGGGTGCCAGAGGTGACCAGCTGCTGCCACCCAGCCAATGCATAAGCTGAGAGCCTTCTGCAAGCACATACCAGCAGCAAGCAGTGACCTGCTACTTCCTCAGTGCTGCATCTAGGTGCTGCTGGTTCCTGAGCCCCAGACAGCCCCCCGTTTTCTAGGGGAGTCTCATAAATCACCCAGACAGTCTTGCTTCCAGCAAACTGATGGATGGAGCTTTCATCCCTCCCTGACCCTTCTGCTGCTCTTCATTAACAACACAAAGGCTGTTTGAACCTGGGAGCAAGCTGGGCTCTGGTTTGTTTAGTTAACTCTCCTCCTGAGTCATCCCACTTGGCTCCATGGTCCAGGCAGCCCCCACCAGGGCCATGCTCCCTGAGCAGGCACCTCAACATGAGGAGGAACTTCTTCACTGTGAGGGTCACAGAGCACTGGAACAGGCTGCTCAGGGAGGCTGTGGAGTCTGCTTCTCTGGAGACTTTCAAGCCCCATCCGGATGTGTTCCTGTGTGACCTGCGCTGGATTCTATGGTCCTGCTCTGGCAGAGGGGTTGGACTTGATGATCTCTTTGGGTCCCTTCCAACCCCTGACACCCTGTGAGCTCTGTGATCTTCGGGGGTCCCTCCCAACCCCTAACATCCTGTGAGCCTGTGACACGAGGGTGTGTCTGAGGGGTGAGCATCACATCACATCGTGTCTCATCACATCGTGTCTCATCACATCACATCATGTCTCATTACATCACATCATGTCTCACCACATCCTATCTCACCACACTGCAGTGCAGCACGTGTGTCATCCTCACACCTCGGGGCCACCTGGTGAGCAGCAGAGCCGGGCTCGGAGCCTGCCATCACCCTGGCTTGTGCCGCCGCCGCCGCCCGTCCAAACAGCGTGAGTTCATGGGAGATGAAGGACACAGCTCTTGCCTTCTGATTTAAGCCACTGTCCAGCTGCCGGGGCGGGGGGGGGCAGAGAGTCCATTCAGAGAGGGCCAAAGAGCAGCTCACACAGCAGAGGATGAAGCGATGCTGTGGACAACCCGAACGGCGACTCCTGCCGCACTACCCCGAGGCAGATTGTTCCATCTCTCTGCCAAGAAATCAAACATTCCTGCTGCAGTCAGGGCTTTCACAGAAGCCCCCTCTGGGACATCAAGTGAGGCTAAGACAACAGTCCAGAGCTTTGCTAGCAAATCATGAGTCCCGAGTGTCTCTCCAGCTGGCAGGACCATCATTGACCTAAATGGCCTTGTCCTCCCTGAAGCAGCTCTGTCAATTTGGCCACAATCCACTTAATAATGTAGCTTGAGTATAAAGATGTAGCCAGGCCCGACCACAAAACAGCTGGAGACTGTAGGGTTGACTTAATCCTGGTAGAACAAAACGGGGGAACTAGTGGGAGTCAGCAAGGATGTTGCTGGCTGGGCTTGGAGCAGTGCTGAGTAATAAAAGGGATCGAATGTGTTCAGCACAAGCTGTCTGGAGCCACAGTTGTTGTTGTTGTTTTAACTAATTGAATTTTAGTGCTGGTGAAAGGTACCAGATTGACAGCTCTGGGGAACGGTGTCTGTTCCTCAGACCAGGTACAGCACAGGCAGCGAATCCACTCTTAATCCCCATCTGCAGCCAGACACTGTCCTTTCCTCTCCTGGGGAGGAAGACCTTCTGACACATGGAGACCTTCCCTTCTGCAGCTGGGACCTGAGCTGAGGGGTCTGCATCCCTCCTAGAGACCCCCAGCACACCCTGTCTGGCTTTGTGGAGATGCCCCAGTGGTCCCTGAGGGCAACACCTTCAGGTCAGGGCAGGGTGGGCCAAGTGACCTGTCCCATCCCTGCTGCAGGAACCCTGTGTACGGCTAGGGAGAGGCAGGCAGTGGACAGGGGCTGCAGCAGCACAAGAAAGGCATCGAGAGCAGTTGCTGCTCAGGGTGAGAAATCCACTTTGGCCAGCAACCAGGGAGGAGAGCAGAGGGGAACAGTGCATCACCCCCCAAAAAGGGGACCAGTGATTGCACATTGCCCCCAGAAAGGGAAGGAGCAGTGACTGCACATCATCCCTCAAAAGGGGAGTAGTGGCTGCACATCATCCCTCAAAAGGGGAGCAGTGGCTGCACATCATCCTCAAAAGGGCAGCAGTGGCTGCACTATTCCCAGACAGGTGGGGAGAGGGCAGGGACATGGCTGAACTCACATGCTGGTGACTTCTGC
Organism: Picus viridis; assembly: GCA_033816785.1. Lineage (NCBI taxonomy): Eukaryota > Metazoa > Chordata > Aves > Piciformes > Picidae > Picus > Picus viridis. The sequence goes on along the minus strand of CM066580.1, from coordinate 20,370,742 downwards.
CCCTGCTACGAGATGAGGATGGTTCCAGCCCAGCCTTGTGAAGTGCCAAAGGGTCAGGCACTTTGAACAAGGTTTTACCACTGAAAGTCCAGATGCCCAGCCTTGCCCAACCCTCTGCCCTGAGCTTTGGACCGGGTCCAGCCTGGAAGGTACATAGGCTGGGAGGATCACAAGGCTGGGAGTGCTGGGGCTGGCGGTGCCAGGGGCTGGCATGCCCCTCAAGATGGGCATTGGCGCGGGGAGAGCCTCGCTGATGCGCTCCGGCAAGTGCGCGGGGAGGCAGCTGTTTCCCACGGGACAGCTCTTCGCAGGGGCACCTTGTCAGCCCTCCTCTATAAATAGCTGGGAAAAAGCCTGGGCAGGAAGTGGAGGATTTTAGGAAGGGCAAAGGGAAGGGCTGGGTTTCAGCCTTGCCAAGTCTCGGTCACGCGGGAGGACGCTGAAGGCAGCGCTGAGGGTGTTTCACCCAGCGGGGCAGGGCTGTGCTCCACGCTGCAGCAAGCCAGGGCTCCCTTTGAACTGCTCCTGCTGTTTTCCTGGCCAGACCTGGCAGGGCCTGGCCAGCAGCTCCGTCCTCCAGCTTCCAGGGACAAGCCCTGCCTCGGGTTTTATGGCAGAGCCTTACTGCTGGTGCGGGTAGGGACCTTGGAAGTCGTTTAGCAGATGTTAGGAGGGATAAAAGCAGGCAGGTCAGCCCAATTCCAGGCAGGCTGGGACCATCCAGGTGCAGAGTTTGGGGGTATTAAGTTAGCGATCCTGATGGGCACGGACATAAATTCTTCACACCGCAGGTCTCTCTCCCTCTCTCTCACCTAGATTAGCTTTGCTCCTGCTTACTGGGCTGAGCAGAGCCTGGCTTCGCTTTGCTGTGTCAGTTCCTGCACCGTGACCCGTGTCTTACAGGCAGTTATTGGGAGCTGGCGCTGGCGTGGGACTTGCAGGGGATCAGATTTCCAGCCGGGCAGCCGCATGGGAACGGCGGCCTGGCTAATAACAAGGTGTGCCCCGTCCCTGCCAGCCCCGGGAGGAGGGCAGTAAAACCAAGGAAGGATTAAAAAAAGCCGCGGCAGCGCTGCAGCCCGCCCCGCGCTGCTTTCAGCCGGGTTCGGGGTGGTTTGGTGCTTTTTTCCCTTGCTAGGGAGCAGAGCTGGATTTTTGGCTTTCAAGTGATCCTAAAATAGCTGTTCAGCTGTGCAGCCCGGTGCTGTCCTGCTTTGCAGGCTGCAGCTCAGCCTGGAGCTCGTCCTCAGCGTGAGACATCCCCAGCAGGAGGCGTGTCCCCAGAAGGTCTGGTCACGGCCATTCGGGGGCTGCCGGCACCTGATGAGCTCACGCAGGGAGAGGGGAAGTTGCCACTTTCCCTCGGAGAATCAGCGTGTCGGGGACAAGTCCCCAGCTCCTCCAGGCAGGTTTGGGTTTGGGTTTTTTTGCATCAAAAAGATGAACTCAGCCTTTCATATCCGAGTCCCTCCTGGGCTGGAGGATGTGGGCATCTGCTGCCTTTCAACGTCACTTCATGAATCAAAGTCCTGCAGACCAAGCTGTGGCTTCAGATGCGGAGGGCTGGGGCTGGTGACAGCTTGCGGTGTCGTCTCTGCACTCGTGGCCAGCCAGGTCTGCTAATTACTGAGCCTCTGCTCGCCGCAGACCCTGCCTGCGTCAGAAGCCCAGCATCAAGGGGAGCCAGCATGAGTCAGGCTTGAAACCCAGGAAAACATAGCCAGGCTCAGAGCTGGCACTGCCTGAGAGCTGCTGAAGTGGCCCAGGCAATGATGCTGAGCTCCCACCCTGCCTCCTCATCACAGGCATGGAGGAAGATGGAGCTGGGCAAAGGTCTCTGGGTTCTGTCCATCCTGTGCCCTCCCGCAGCTGGGGGCAGAAGGAAATCATCTGGTCCTGAGGTGATGCTCAAGGCCAAGCTGGTGTTGCTGTCCCTTCCAGAATCCCTGAATCCCTGCATGGTAGGAGCTTCAAGGGATCTCTGGAGATCCTGTAGTCCAACCCCCATGCTCAAGCAGGGTTACCCAGCACAGGATCACATCCAGGTTCCTGTCTTGTGGTTGGGGTATGCCAGTTTGGTGCTTCTTGCTGCCTTCCAAACTCCTCTACCCCACCTGTGCCAGGTCCCTCACAGTCAGTAAGAGTTTCCGAGGCATCTGGAAAGCAGCAGAGATGCAGAGCAGAGCTGCTGGTGCAGGACCAGGCTCTTGTCTCTGCCTGACCTGTGACTTCCATCTCTGATTCACAGCAAGACAGCAGGATGCAGAGAGCTAGAGCCATGTAAGACACAGCACAACTCGTGTCCAGGTGGGAGAAAAGGTAAAGGTGATCCTCTCCCATACCTGATCCCAAACCAGAGGCAACCTTTCATTTCTGTGGCTCAGGGAGTGCTGCCTGCTGCAGGGTGCCCTCCCCGAGGGGAGCAGCAGGGAAAGCAGGCAGGGAGCAGGCAGCAGCACCCTCTCTCAAACCCGAGCTCTGCTGGTGCTCAGAGCCAAAGCAGAATTGAAATGCAGACAGCAGGGCTGACGGCAGGGCTGGGAGAGCCGTCCTGTGTCCCGGCCTTGCATGCCACCTACGGTTCCTTTGGTGGAGGTGATCTGTGCTCTCTGGAGCTGCGTATCTGCAGTCAGGCAGAGGCAGCTGTGGCAGACTGAGATTCCCAACGGCAGACTCTTCATTTGCAGTAAAACTCCAGTAGGAAACCCATCGTTGGTGGCACTGGCTCCCTGCCACCACCTGGACGAGCCTGAGGGCAGGAACCTCTGCCACCCTTCATGGGGCTGGGGGCGGGGGGGATGGAGCTGGTGTTCCCCTGCCAGAAAGTCACTGTGGCTAGGTTGTGTTTGAGAAATGAACCACACCTTAGTGAGATGCACTGGCAGGGACTGAAGAGATATTGTGTCATACAGGGGTACAGAGCAAGGAGGTGTTTCAGCCCTGGTGGTGCAGCATTTGGGCTCTAGCAGGTTGGGCACCTGACACCAGACACTCAGAGCTGGGGTCAGCCAGCCCTGGTGGGATAATCCCCCACCATTTTCTCATCTACAGCTGTCCTGGCCCTCCCCAGCCCCTCCTGAAGGGCATCCTCACCTCTCCAGCACAGAGAGGTCCTTCTGGGTCAGGGGTGACCTTGAGCCTTAAGGCTTGAAATGCAAACCTCAGCCTTGAATTTCAGAGAGCTCTGCATTTCCAGTGCTCAGATTTGGCTTCCTGGTTTTCTTTGTTAGGAAGGGAAGCAGCAGCTGGATATTTCAGTGCCCTTTGCCCACTCTGAACCCTGTCTGTACTGTCCAGGAAGAGGAGGATGTGTCTTGGAGGACATGTCCTCCTGTGCTGTGGCCAGTAGTAGATGCTCAGGGAAAGAAGCAGACGAAGACTGTGCAGAGACAGATGTGCTTGCAGCTTCCTCCAGGAAGCTGAGGACCATCTTGCCTGTGAGCTGTGTCTGGATGAGCTGCTGAGGGCCCTGTACGCTGTGAGTTTGCCTCCATCCTTCTGGAACAGCATCTCCTCTTGACCTCTGTAGCCACCCGTGTGCAGGCAGTGTGGTGGCCACACCTCCCACCGATGGTTTCAGGATGGAGCTGTGGCAGGTGGGACCAGGCATCCCTCACAGAGCAGAGGGAAGTGATGGCAAAGAGCAGAAGAGGATGGCAGAGACAAATGGCTGTGTCCTGCGTGCCAGCACTAATGGGGGGAGGATGTGCTCCAAATGCTAACAATGTGTCGGCAGCAGCCGCTGCCGGAGCACCGAGCTCCTTGTTCCCAGCAGTATGGAGCTGCTGGAGCAGAGCTGAGTCCAGGTCACATCCAGGGAGCTGCTGAGCTTGCCTGAGAGTGTTGCACCTCCTAATGCTCTGCACAAAGATGCAGTGACTTGGAAACTTGGGTTGTGCAGCCTGAACTTGATCATCCCAACCGCTTCTGCCTCATTGCACTTAAGGAGGACAGCATCCTGGTGGCAGAGAGGAGCTCAGCCGGGCCTCCAGCAAAGACTGATGCAGCCCCATCTGAATGCTGGGCCATCTGAGAAGCTCTTCCTGGGGCAATAAGTATGGGAAGCATGCTTCCAAGCAGTCTCCCTTTTTTTCTGGGAGATGAAGGGCACAGGATTGATGCTGTGGGAGACATGGTGTTTAATATTTATCAGCCCCACATCCTGGTGTACTCAGAGGTGCTGCTGAAGAGCAGCCAAACCCCAGTGGCCACCACGTTGAAGGGCTCCCTCCAAAATGCTGCTCTCGGTATGCTGGCAAGGGGCTCTGGGCAAGGAGTGAGCTGTGTGAGGTGACATCCTCACCATGCCCTGGCTCCTGCCTCGCTCATCCAAATGCGAGGTTGCCTTGGAGACACTGGGACATGATCGGTGCCAGCAGCTCTCTGAGTGCAAGCTCTTTCTTCCAAGGGAGACACAGTCTTGGACATCCCTGAGACAGCCACGCAGGGCATCCCTGCTGCCTTGCTGCCTGCTGTTAAGCCCTGGGAAGGCTTTCCCGGGAGCAGTGCCCCTTGTTATGTGGCATCACCCAGCAAGAGGATCAGCCCTCTCCTAACCAGGCATTGCTGCCTCCTGTGGTATCGCTGCCCTGCAGCCCCCAAGGTGTGGGGATGGCCAGGATGGCAGAAGACCCTGGCTGTGCCAGCCCCATGCCAGTAGCTCCCACGCTCGGGTCGGAGGGGGTCATGCAGTGCCCTGGGGCAGTCCAGGCACTGAGCAACAAGGACCCATCGCAGCACGAGGGCAGCTGGCAATATTGAGATGCTCTGCACCCCGCAGAGCCTCCAAAGCCCCATCTCTGTCCTGCATTAGAGATCTCCGCTCAAACAATAAGGGTAATGGACAGGAAATTAGAGATAAGTAGGTGGTTTGACAGGATTAGGGATAAGCAAAAGCAACATAATTATGTGATAGCTGCTATCGGACAAGGGCTGCTACGAAAGGGAATGTAAATGACCTAAAAAAAGCACTACACCAGATCAAACAGCTCCACTTTGCAGATAACAGCCCAAAAACACAGGGTATAAATATTTATCACACATGAATTCTCCAAACACTCCCTGCTCACGCTCACATTAACAATAGATGGGATTGAGGATAATAAAAGCTTTTCACAATCTTTTCACTCCCCCACCCCCTTTCTTTTTCTTTTCCCCTACCGATTTTATTTCCTGGGGCTGTTGTACCCTTCCAGCTGTGTGGATGTGTCTGTGAGATACGGAGTGTGCCCCTCAGTGTGTGCAGGGGCACGGTGCTGGCAAAGGGGGCACCCGGGGGTCCCGCGGCCCTCCTGCCTCCTCACAGCTCTAGGTCCTTGCCGGGCTGCCCACACAGCTCAGCCTGCTCCAAGCATCCCAGGGAAAAGGAAGGCTCAGCCCTTGCTCCTGCCTGGGGGTCACTGCACACCGGCATTTTAGGCTGGATGTTAGGAAGAAGTTCTTCCCAGCAAGAGTGATTGGCCATTGGGATGTGCTGCCCAGGGTGGTGGTGGAGTCACCATCACTGGAGGGGTTTAGGAAGAGACTGGCTGGGGTGCTTGGTGCCATGGTTGAGTTGATTAGATGGTGTTGGGTGATAGGTTGGACTCGATGATCTCAAAGGTCTCCTCCAACCTGTTAATTCTATTCTACTCTACTCTATCCCACTCTGTGCCTGTGATGGTCCAAACTATTGAGGTTTGGCTTTGTCATATGGGTGGTCAGCGAAGAGGCCACGACACTCGCTCCCCAGGGAACTGCTGGAGCCCCAAAGCCTGCCCAAACCTGGATAACTCCTCCTGCTTCTCCCTCTGAGCAGGAAGGGGCCGGGGGGAGGAGGGGGATTACTGAACGATGGGCACGTTCCCGCGGAGTCCTTGGGAACCTCTCCTGCCTGCAAAGCACCTTGAGCCGTGCGGCTCCTTTGCATCTAGTGCCAAGCGTGGCTGCAACCTCAGATCGAGCCAAGGATGATGCCCTCCTCAAGGCTCTCAGCACGGGGCCCGGGGTCTCCTCCCCAGCATGCCCCCCCCCCCCCCCCCCCCCTGCCCCGTGCTCTGCCCCTCAGGCAGCAGCCACTCATCTTCCTGCTGCGTCCTGGTGCTTGTTGTTCTTTGTGAAACAAGAGGGGCCACAGAACCTCCCCAACCTGGGCTTGCAAATTGCTGCAGCCCAGGAAATGAAAACTCCACGGCAGCATTAATTGGAGGGCTTTTTAATTAAAATCAGCTTGTTTCTCCATCAGAGATTAAAGGGAGGAAGAGAGCTGAAAGAAAAAGAGAGAGGAGGGAAAAAAAGACATAATAAAGCAATTCCCTCCCTGCCCCTCTCTGGCATTCACGAGGTGCAGGCTGAGCGCGCTGCCTCATCCCCACTGCTTGGCTCTCCTAGCTCTGAGTTTCATTTTTCCCCCCTAAAATCTTTTGGTCTCCTTTTTCTACCTGACTTCATCTTCACCTGCAGCTCTTCTGGCTCCTCATCATCTCATGCTACTGCCAGCTCCTCTGGCATTGTTTCTGGCTGGAGGCACTGTGGAAGGCAGGAGGTGGCTGGGAATTATCGACTCACAGGATCGTTTTGGTTGGAAAAGACCCTTTAAGATCGTTGAGTCCAACAGTTATCTAACTCTGCCCAGGTACTAAACCATGCCCCTCAGCACCACATCTACATGGGAAGCAAGAGAAGAAACCACTGTTTGCTCCTGGGGCCCTCATTAGCTAATTGCATGGAGCAGATGAACTGACACTGACTCCTTCAGAAGCCAACTCACAGCTTGGCCTTGCAGCTGCATCCACGTGTCCTTTCCCTTGTCCCCTGTCCCTGCAAGCCCTCCTGCTTCTGCACACAGACCCATCCTGCTGAGCAGAAGCTTTTGCCCAGGGAAGAGTTATTCTCAGCTGGACATTCAGGGTCTTTGAGCATTACACTATCACAGTATCACCGAGGCTGGAAGAGACCTCAAAGATCATCGAGTCCAACCTGTCACCACAGACCTCATGACTAGACCATGGCACCAAGTGCCACATCCAATCCTCTCTTAAATCCTGATAGAGATGTTACCATTGCCTGAAGATTCAGCTGCTGTGACTAAATGGCCATCAGTGAGTCCAGACAAAGCATATGGCTTACAGAGACCAATATTTGCTGCTTTGGAAAGGCTGATGTCCGCTGTGGAGGGGGGTAAAAAACCCCAACAGGCTGAAAAGTGAGAATGAGAACAGGAAATTCCTTAATCAGGCTTTACAAATTGGCCCCAAAGTTGCTGTTTCTTGAGTTAATAATTTTTTGGTCAAACATGCATCGATTTTATTCTCTGCTTTTAAATGAAGATTGGGGCTGAGCATAAAGCCCCAGGAGCAGGAAACGGCTGACAGGGAAGATGGGGAACAGTAACAGAGATGGATGGGAGACTTTGAAGTGTAGAAAATTGGTGAGGGGAGGTAAAGGCATCAAGAAGTCTGTGGCTGGCTGGGCTGTGGGCACTGAGTAGTAGTTAACTATATTAGAGTGAGCTGTGGCGGCGAGGGAGGCTCATTACCAGCCAACAGCAGCCATGGGGAGGGCAGAAGCGCTCAGTCAGCATCTCCATCCTCCCTTGGAGCAGTGGGATGATGGCCTGCTGGAAGCAAGGCTGTCAAGGCACACCTCAGGCCCATGGCTGCCACCGAGGGCTGTCACACATCCTGGAAAATAAATGTTTTGGAGCAGCTTGGGCCACGTGAATTGAGTTCCTGTGAGAGGGGAGAGCCCTTCCCATCACTGAGGATAGGGTCCAGGGCAAGTGCTGCATCCTCTGCCCATCCAAAGAATAGAAGAAAGAGGAGGGGAAAATGACCTGGGATGTAATTGGGGAGGAATCGGTGTCAGTCAGCATGGCTGTATGGAAACAGATGTTGCTACACAAAACAGAATGCCTTTTGTAATGAGATTAGGTGCTGGGTTGCAAAGGTGGCTGTGCCCATGTGACACCTGAGTGTCTGACCAGCATGGCAGGATGTGCCCAAGGTGCTGAGGAGAAGGTGGGGGCAGGTCCTTTTGGAAGTGCCCACCTATTCCTGCTACCCACTCCTCCGTTGTGTGTTGAACCTCTTGGGTGGGAAGAGAAAACTGGCAACGGAGAACAATGAGGAGGAGCTGGAAGAGGATCCAAGCAGGAGGTGCCTGGGAGTGGCTACAGCATGGGGGGGGTACCGGGGGTGCTGGGGAGACATTGACCATTTGGACTTGGTGTTTAACAAGCTCAATCCTGCATGTTGCCTACAGTTCTGCTGCCTGCATTCAAAAAAGCCACAGGGAAATGGAAAGGGTCCAGCAAAGAGCCACAAAAGCAGCTGACAAAAATGCCTTTGTTGTGCAAGCCTGGGTTAGTGCATCAGCAGGGGGTGGGGAGGTGAAGGGGGACACTGAACATTGGTTTGTCCGGTGGAGGGAAGTGTAGTGGAAGGACTGAGTAGAGGCTGAGCCTGAGGGAGGTCACAGTGGGAATATTAGCGAAGGATGCTGCCTTCCAGACCGGGGAAGGTGGCAGACTCGCCATCTCCTGGGGGCTCCTGCTCCACTCTCCATGTCTGTGCAGCTGAGAAGTTTCCCCCAGGCACTTACCAGCTGCAGCACAACCAGAAAGGCTGCTAAAATGGGGTGGGGAGGTGGAGCAGGAGCATTGTTGACATTGTGGGACAAGAGAGAAGGGCAAACCCAGGGTGGTGGTGGTGGTGTGGTCCTCACTCTGAACGCTGTGGCCAAGGGAGATGCTGCTACACCTCTATGAAGCTCAACTATGTCCCAAGCCCAGGATGTGACCCCAGCATCTGGGACCCTCTCCACAGCCATCAGCTCCTCATTTCTCCACCACCAAGGTGCTGGGCACATCCTTGCCTTCTGCACCATGAACCTGGAGATATTGAAGGTGAGGCTTGACAGGGCTGAGAACAACCTGATCTAGCTGAGGATGCCCCTGCTGATTGCAGAGGGGGTTGGACTGGATGACCTTTGGAGGTCCCTCCCAACCCAGGCCACTCTATGATTCTACAAAACCCCTTTGATAGGCATCTCTGCTAAAAGTCAGGAGAGGTGAATATCCTCCAGCTGCCCTAAGACCCCTTTGGCTCCCCTTGGCTAAGAATCACCACGTGGGGAGTTTGTTGAACTCAGAACCCAGGAAGCCTAATCAGTGACCTCTCCTCTGGACGTGGCCACAGGTGACCCCGTGGGAGTCCTGGAGATGTGGGTGGTGGGGCCAGCAGCAAAGTCCCATCCCCATGTTGCACAGCAGTGAGGAGGGGAGTGAGGGGGGTAAGCAGGGACTCCTTATTAACTTCTGGGAACTGGAGGCTCTTCTGTGCACCAAGGATATTATTTATGTGCACGAGATGCAGGCTGCTGATGAGAAACATATTGATTGGGGTTTCACAGCTACTGAAGGCAGTAGATCCCTATCAGTTGCCCCACAGCCCAAACCTGTATCAATGTGTTTCTAATAATCAGCTGGCATCTCATTAACATAACGAGCTGTCTTCTCCCACTTGGGAGAGCAGCTCCACAGCCTCCTCACTGCACATCCCCCCAAGTGCCAGTTGCTTCTTAGGAGGGTCTGAATCCCAGGGAGTAAGGATGTAGTAAGACATCACTTGTTACACAGTCGTTAGAGCTCCATAAATATGTTTCTAATCAGCAATTAGTACTTAATTAACATGCTGAAAATATCATTTTCAATCTAAATGAAGCTTTTATGGGAAATCTGGAAGGAGAGGTGGGAGGATGCAAGCAAGGGAAGCTCGGGTTGCTGAGCTGAAATCAAAGCGAGGCACTCGGAAGAAGGCCTCACCAGACCTGGGACAGAGTTTGGATCTCAGGTCAGTGCAACTCCAGGGAGAATGGTGTTGGCTGGAAATTGGCCCAGCAGCAGCAGACCAAGCCCAGCTGTGCAGCCCTGGGAGAGTTGCTGGGCATGAAGCTGGAGCATCTGTGTGTGCTCAGCCTTGTAGGGGCTTTCCATCATGGAATCAGAATCAGAATCACGGAATCATGGCCCTCTCCATCTCATCAGGTCCATCCTGGTGTGTCCAGCAGTGGGGCCAGGCCTTAGCCATGTGTCCTGAGGAAGGTGGATTCAAGATATTGGAATCACAGAATTGTCAGGGCTGGAAGGGACCTCAAGGATCAGCCAGTTCCAACCCCCTGCCATGGGCAGGGACGCCTCACACTGCAGCAGGTTGCCCAGAGCCACATCCAGCCTGGCTGCAAAATCCTCCAGGGATGAGGCTTCCACCACCTCCCTGGGCAACCTGTGCCAGGCTCTCACCACCCTCATGGGGAAGAGCACCCTCATGTTCCTCAGATGCTCTGTGATGTGTTTGTGTTTTCCTCCAGAGCCAGTGTCAGCAGCCCTGCTGCCATTGCTGCCTTCCCTCCATCAGCACGTTCCTCTTCAATGCCATTCCCCTTTTTCCTTCCTGCAGCCAATCCTCCTTGGCTCTCTCTTTCCTCTTTTCCCAATGGCGAACAGAGGCAGTGATGGCCTCGTCCAGGGGCTGGCACAGCCTCGCTGCCTGCACACAGGTGTAGGGCTTCAGGGCTTTCATCTCCAGTGCCGTCTGTTTGTCCTTTCAGTTCTCAAGTGGTTCCCGGGAAGCTTGCCTCAGCAGCACGATCGTTAATGCAGAGCAAACAATAGGCTCTTTAGGTCCTTTTCAGATAATCACCATTGATCCAGGCTGACCTTTCTGTCCCTCCCTTAATCCCAAATCTGGATGCATTAAGCCACCTCTGAGGGAAGGTATCAGAGGAGATAAACCTGCTGGAAAGCAGCTCTGTGGAGGAGGACCTAGGAGTACTGGGGGACAACCAGCTGCCTGTGAGCCAAAAATGTGACCTCATGGCCAAGAAGGCAAGTGGTCTCCCGGGGAGTGTGGCCAGCAGGTTGAGGAAGGTTCTCCTTCCCCTCTGCTCTGCCCTAGTGAGGCCACATCTGGAGTCCTGGGTCCAGTTCTGAGCTCCCCAGTTTGAGAGAGGCAGGGAACTACTGCAGAGAGTCCAACGGAGGCTATGAAGGTGGTGAGGGGCCTGAAGCATCTCTGTGAGGAGGCAAGACTGGGAGACCTGGGGTTGTTTAGCCTGGAGAAGAGCAGCCTGAGAGGAGATCTGATCAATGATCATCAATAACAAAAGGGTAGGGGGCAAGAGAATGGGGCCAGACTCATTTCAGTGGTGCCCAGCGACAGGACAAGGGACAGTGGGCACAAACCTGGAACCCAGGAGGTTCCATCTGGACATGAGGAGAAACATCTTCCCTGTACCATTGTCCAGAGAGGTTGTGGAGTCTTCTCTGGAGAGATTCCAAACCCACCTAGACATTGTGCTGCTGGGCAACCTGCCATGGGTGACCCTGCCTTAGCAGGGGGTTCCTCTGGATGATCTCCAGAGGTCCCCTTCCAACCCTCACCATGCTGGGATTGTGTCAGCTGAGCCGAGCTGAGCTGAGCCGAGCTGAGCTGAGCTTAGCTGAAGAGTGAGGTCCTCATGTGCAGCATCCTGGAGGAGTTTTGGGAGAGGAGAGTGTTAGACAGAGCTTGAGAGGCTTTACATCCCTGGTACCCAATTTGCTCAGAGGTGCCGCTGCGGCGTGAGGAGAGAAATGAAACCATTTGTGTGAGCCTGAGTTCAATTCCAGCAGCTCTTACACCACTGGAAGTGACAGAAACGTTCCAATAACCCAAATATTTTGAAATGCAACACCATCAGGGCTGGGGTTTCCCCTCATGTTCAATCACTGGGTATAATTCAAATAAATGGCACCGAGTTTCAGAGAGGGGGAAAAAACACGAAAGAAACCCAGCACACACAAAACCACTGGCCAGGGGCAAAGTAACCCGAGCAGCAAGCAACCTCTGTGCTGTCAGGTACAAACCAGGTCGGGGGGGGGGAGTGGAGGTGCTGGTCTTTGTTTTCCTGACATAAATAGATGTAAGAAACACAAGGATGAGCTGCCTGGGATCTCCCCCCCTGCCTTGAGCAGGGGCCTTGCTCAGGGACACAGCATTCTGCAGCAGCCTGGACAGGGCTCATCCTCTCATGGCTTGCCCTAGGTTCTACCCTGTGCCCTCTCCAGGGCTTTGCTTAGGGTTTCTGCCTCTCCAGAACCTTCCTTCCCACGTTGCAAACCAGAGAGATGAATAATGAAGGAAGCAGAGTCAGAAGCTCCCAGAGGACGGGGATGCGCTGCCTGCTGCCCTGGCGTTGCACGGCCTGAGTCCCCAGTGCCCCGGGAGCGCTACGGTGTCCCCACAGCGCCAGCACCCTGCCGTTGGTCCCCGCCAAGCCTATTCCATGCTTGGGGAGGGTGCACCTCCTTCATGCCCAGAGCTGCACAAGCTTTGGCTCCTACTCACCCAGGCTGGTGCTGAGTCCTTGATGGGTGGCTGTGTACAAGCACCCATCTGCCCATCACCTCTGCTCAGCACCCATCTGTTCCCCACCCTGCTCATACCCCTCTGCATGCCAGCATCCCCAGCCCATGTGCAGAGCCCTGGCTCAGGAGAAGGTTTGGGGTTTTTTTTGTTATATTCAGAGGGTTGGTTTTTTTTATTGCTTTTTCATTCCCCAAAACACTCCCCACATGGTTCTCCCCCTTTTCAGCTCTGAAATGGTGACAGCAATCTGTTCTGCTGGTGCTGTGCAGTCCTTGTCAGTGGATAATGCTAAAATGAGTGACTTGAGCAGGCGAGATGTGCCAGGGAATGAATGCTGCTGCCTGGCTCCCCCAGCACTGAGGGACAGCTGCTCCCACAGCCAAATGGCTGCAGAAAGAAGGAGGCTGGAGGAATTTTCTTCCTCTTTCTGCTTCTTTCTAAACCTGGTCTCTGATGGGCTCATCTCTCATTTCACCACTTAGTGCATTCCCGAGCCCTGTCGGTGCTGAAGCACTCTTTCTCCTCCTGTCACCAGTGCTGGAAATCCTCCTGGGGGAGAATTTTGCAGGAGGATCTCTGAACCTGTTGGAGTGAGTCCAGAGGAGGCCACAAAAATGATCAACGGGCTGGAACCCCTCTGCCGTGAGGCCAGGCTGAGAGAGTTGGGGTTGTTCAGCCTGGAGAAGAGAGAGCTGCAGGGAGACCTTCTGGTGGCCTTCCAGTGCTTCAAGGAGCCTGTAAGAAAGAAGGGGACAGACTTTATAGCATGGCCTGCTGTGACAGGACAAGGGGTGGTGGTCTGAAGGCAAAAGAGGGAGATTCAGACTAGATGTGAGGAAGATACTTTTTTCCCCACTGAGGGTGTTGAGGCCCTGGCCCAGATTGCCCAGAGAAGTGGTAGATGCTCCATCCCTGGAATGACTCCAGGCGAGGTTGGAGCTCTGAGCAACCTGCTCTCATTGCAGCTGTCCCTGCAGACTGCAGGGGGATTGGACTAGGTGATTTTTACCTGCCACTTCCAACACAAACTATTCTATGATCCAGGAGTTTCCAGGCTGGGCTAGCTGGGACTGTGCAGAAGGACCAAGGTGTGCTTCTTTTGGTGTCTTGGGGTGAGCTACTATCCACCTCCTCCACAGGTCTGCTAGCTGTGCTCCTCTAGGTATTACAAATAGCATGAGAAGAAGAAATTTTAATTGACTGTTTCAAATGGCTTCTTTCAAGCTGAAGGGCACGGGGTGTGACCCAGCCACTGACATGGAATCCGTGATAAATAAGCAACAGTGACTCAAGCATCATAAAAGCAGCCTGTGGAAGCTATATAAAACTTAGACAACACCAGCAAAGTAGCTATTAAACTGCGTGGGAAGGAGAGATGAGCATGGCTCTCCATCTGCATCTGTCCTGAGAGGATGGTTGTGGCTGTGGCTGATGGTGGATGGGTGCAGGAAGCCAAGAGTGAGGTGGTGTTCGGGGCCAGGCTGCGATGGGAAACCAGCTGGTGTGGTTGGCAGCAAGTACACAGTCCCAGCATGCTGGGGGTTGGAAGGCACATCTGGAGATCATCCAGTCCAACCCCCTGCTAAAGCAGAGTCACCCACAGCAGCTTGCCCAGGATCACAGTGTCCAGGTGGGGTTGGGATCTGTGCAGAGAAGGAGACTCCACAGCCTCTCCGGGCAGCCTGCTCCAGGGCTCTGAGTGCTGCTCACTGTTGGCTGTTCTCCTAAGCTACAATGGCAACAACCCAGTCTCTGGCTGGTCCCTGAGCTGAACACTGAAGACTGAAAGCTGACCAGAGGGGTGATCCCATGTCTCCATGCCGCCCTGGATGCTCCCCAACCTCTGCCTTTGCATCCCAGGGCATCTCCTTCTCTCCAACGAGCCTCTTCTGCACGTGCAGATCCCGATTTGTGTCGCCGGGATGCATGTTAGGAGTAAACAAACAGGCAGGCAGAGGCAAGTCAGGAGGGAGAGCTTTTGTGCATTGATCTGCAGCTTTCTGCCAGCAGAATTAACTGGAGTGGAATCTTATCAGATTTTAATAACTGGTGAGAGCTGCCTGGTGTGTCCTCTGCAAAAGCTGCTGTGAGACCAGCTGGAGGATAAACATCTAAGGCAGATGTGTCTTCCCCTTTACAGACCTGTCCTCCTGGGGCTTCTTGCCTTTCCCTTCTCTCTGAAGGAAGAAACCTCAGGCCCTCAGGCCCTCTGTTTCACCTCATCATTCCCAGCCAAGCACCTGGGAGATGTCCTAGGTGATGTCCTAGGTGCTCTGTCCCACTTGGGGAGTCACTGAACTGGTCTGTCTCGTGCATTGCCCAGCTCTCCCTTGGTCAGACAAAGCTGCCAGCATTTGGGGGCTTAGAGCTGGTCTCTCTCTGTGGTGGTTTGATGGGTCTTTCTGTGCTGTAGGAATCCCAGTGTGGGAGGATTCTGTCTCATGCATTGTCCAGCTCTCCCTTGGCCAAAGCTGTCAGCCTTTAGGGCCCTAGAGCTGGTCTCTCTTTGTGATGGTTTGAGAGTTCTTTCTGTGCTGTCGGAATCTCAGCGTGGTAGATGGTGCAAGAAGGATGCTGAGCTGACTTGGCATACTTCAGTCTGCTCTGAGGATGCTGAAAGTGCTGAGCACCCTCATGGTAACACAAGAACTAAGGTGCACCACGTGGCTTGGACCAAAGGTCTCCTCTCCAGCAGCAGCCACTAGCGTTTGCCAGGGGAAAACCATCAGAAATGGGGTGTGCACAGCCATCCATCTCCTCTGGCCACCCTTCCAGCTGCTGGCAATCCCCAAGCCTGGGGATTTCCTGGTGTTTCTGGGTGGTTGTGTGTCAGAGCCCTTCACAAGCCTCCCTCCCTTCGCTGTGGCCGCCTGGGCGGTGGCTTTGTCCCGGGCAGCATCCTGTGTCCGGCTGCTCCTCGGCACATCTGGGCTCCCTCCGATTAAAAGGCTTCCTTTGGTTTGTTTTAAATCTGCTTTATGGGATGTCCTGGGGGTTTTGTGTTCTGAGAAAATGGGAATAATTGTTTCTTATTCACCTCGTCTCAGTTGTCCACAGTTTTATTGAGCTCTCTCATATTTCCTCCTCTCTTTCCTCTGCAGCCATCTCGCTCCTCCTGGAATAAACGACTCTGTTCTCCTGGTCATTCTTCTCTCCTTTCATTACTTCCAGCAATTTTATAAGCCTTCTTCACAAATCCCTGACACTGGAGTGTCTCCCACCCCCTCACCCAGCCTCCTGCCAACCCCTTGAGCTCACTCAGGGCCGGACTTCCCCTGCAATCCTCCTCCAAGCCACGAAACCACCTCCCCTCCCGGCAGGGACCTTGCTGCCCTCCTCTGTTTCCTGCTAAACACAAGCCTGGAAGGTCCCCTGCTGATACCACTAAATTATCTTTTACTCCACAGGTGACCAAAAAACCCATAGGATGGGGAAACCCTGTGGAGATAAACCTGCATATAGGTTTTTTTCAGTCCCAGTTTTCTTCCTCAAAAGGGTTGTCAAGCCCTAGAACAGGTTGCCCAGGGCAGTGGTGGAGTCCCCAGCCCAGGAGGGGTTTAAAAGCTGTGTAGGTGTCGTGCTGAGACACACGGTTTAGTGGTGACCTGGCAGTGCTGGGCTGACATTTGGACTTGATGATCTTAAAGGTCCCTTCCAACCAAAACAATTCCATGAGGATGACAACAGAGTGGGGGCCATGGGGGGAAGCCCTGCCTCAGCCTGTCCTGCTTCCTCACCATTCCCTGACCTAGGAGGAAAGCTAACAGCCTGGGGATGGATCAGTGATGCCATTTCAGGCCAGTGCTGTGGAATGCTGGTCCAGCTTCCATCCCCAGGATCACTACGATTTGCTGGTCGCCGTGGCAACTTGCAGTGCTTGATGCCCAGCTGTGCTGAGAGGAAGGGAACAAAGCTGAGGGGAGATGGAGCACTGTGTCCAGTTCTGGAGCCCCTATTGCAGGAAGGATCTGGAGGTGCTGGAAGGTGTCCAGAGAAGGGCCACGAGGAGGAGCAGAGGGCTCATCTATGCTCTGCTATGAGGACAGACTGAGAGAGCTGGGGCTCTTCAGTCTGGAGAAGAGAAGGCTCTGAGGAGACCTAATTGTGGCCTTCCAGTATCTGAAGAGGGTGACAAGAAAGCTGGGGAGGGACTTTTGAGGGTGTCAGGGAGTGATAGGACTGGGGGGGATGGAGCAAAACTAGAAATGGGGAGATTCAGATTGGATGTTAGGAAGAAGTTCTTCCCCATGAGGGTGGTGAGACACTGGCACAGGCTGCCCAGGGAGGTGGTGGAAGCCTGATCCCTGGAGGTGTTTGCAGCCAGGCTGGATGTGGCTGTGAGCAACCTGCTGTAGTGTGAGGTGTCCCTGGCCATGGCAGGGGGTTTGGAACTGGCTGAGCCTTGAGGTCCCTTCCAACCCTAACAGTTCTATGATTCTCTGCTTAGCATGTGGAGCTGGCAAAGAGCAGGCTGTCAGCACCCCAGAAGCAAGAGAATGGGCACACAAAGAGAAGAGCAGAGGCAGGGAGAGGACTGGGAGGATTTATTGCACCTTCACATGGTCTGGCTGTAAGCACCAGCTTGGGCAGCACCAGGGCTGAGCCTCTGGGGCTGCAAGAGCTGCAAACAAAGGGTGGGAGGAAGAGGAACTCGTGTCTTGATAAACACAAGGTTGAGGAGGTGATAGGTCGAGGGATCTGGGCTCCAAGAACTTTCTCAAACCATAAATTTTCAATAGCAGTGCTGAAGCCAGGAAACCTGAGCTGGCTTTCAGAGATATATTATCTGAGGAGCAGACAGGGTCAGTTCTTGGCCTCCTCCCTGAGTCCCACCTTGTCTTGGTTACAACGAGAGGCTGTGCTTGAGCCTGCGCCTGGGTGCTTGGGTGGCTCTGGGGACGTGCCTGGGCTGTGAGCCTGGGCACCTGGCTCAGCTTTGGGAGGGCAGAGGGATGTCAGGGATCTGCCTCTTGGAGCAGAGGTTTCTGTGGTCGTCTCATGTGCAAAACAAGCCCTTAAAGCTTGCCTGAGAGGTTTGAACTGGGATGTACTGGGATGTGAGCGGAAAGAGGTGGCCAGGATGAGGCTGAAGTGGCTGAGGTGTGTCAGGGACCTGCACTAAGGGGACAGCTGACCCCTTCAGTGTGTTGTTCCCACTGCAGCCAGGCTCAGCCTTGCAAACATGCAACCAAGCAGAGGCACAGCAATGTGTTTGTCCTCTGGTGGTTGCCCCACACTGGGCAGTGGGACTTGAT
Organism: Picus viridis; assembly: GCA_033816785.1. Lineage (NCBI taxonomy): Eukaryota > Metazoa > Chordata > Aves > Piciformes > Picidae > Picus > Picus viridis. The sequence goes on along the minus strand of CM066580.1, from coordinate 20,353,101 downwards.
GATGATGCCCAAGCAAGCAGGAGAAATAAAGATCAGCTGATGATTTGGGTCCATCTGATTGCTCAGTAACACAGCACTGGAGATAAAACACAGCCCTGCACCTTCTGCATCCCTGATGCTTCCAACCACACAGCACAGTGCCAGCTCAGCCTCAGTGGTATCTCCACAGCCTTCGTTAATGCTGCTGGGGATTTGAGGGGGGATGTGGCAGGGGCAGGTGTCATGGCTGTATGGAGGAGACAGTGGATGCCACTCCTGTGAGCAGCAGCAAACGGTTAAACCACTTGCCATGGACAAATTGTGGGAACACTGATGAGACATGGACCTGTTGGAGCAGGGCCAGAGGAAACCACAGAAATGATCCACATGGTTGTTCAGCCTGGCGAAGAGAAGGCTCCAGGGAGACCTTCTGGTGGCAGTTCAGTCCTTAAGAGGGGCTGTAAGAAAGCTGGGGACAGACTTTTTATCAGGGCCTGTTGTGACAGGACAAGGGCTGTTGGGTTTGGACTGAAAGAGGGAGATTTAGACTAGAGATGAGGAAGCTGTTTTTCCACTGAGGATGATGAGACACTCCTCCAGGTTGTCCAGAGAGGTGGTAGATGCCCCATGCCTGGAACCATTGTCAGTTGTTTGGGGCTCTGAGCAGCCTGCTCTAGTTGAAGATGTCTCTGACCGCAGCAGGGTTGGACTAAATGATCTTTAAAGGTCCTCTTCAACCTGCTCTAGTGTGAGGGGCCCCTGCCCATGGCAGAGGGGTTGGAACTAGATGTTCCTTGAGGTCCCTTTCAACCCTAACAATTCTATGATTCCATGGTTATTCTATGATCCCTCTGGGCAGGACATGATCCCTGTGCTGGGACATGGCCAGTGGATGTGGGCAGGGCTGGGGAAAGCTCCACTTGGCTCTTGAGTTGCCCTCTGTGTAAAGCCTCTTCTGGCTGCTCTGCTCAGAAGTGATTTGACCCGTGCCCTGTGGCCCCGTGCCCCCATCTCCTCCAGCTTAAAGATGGTGCTAAGGCTGGAGAGGAAGGTGTGGGCCCAGAGGCAGTTCAGGGAGGGTTTGAGGGTGTGTGCTTGTGTCCTGGAGGAGCTTTTGGACAGAGAAGCGATTTTCCTTTCTGTCTGGGAATGCTGACTCCTGCAGTGAGGTGCAGCCAAGCAGTGGGGGCCTTTGCTGGGAACCAGCAGCACTGGGGTTTATCAACAGTTTACCAAACTCTGTCGGTGACCTGGGGAGCGAAACGAGAGGGAAATCGCTGCGGCAGTGAGTCTGGCATGAGGAGCTCCTGAGAGGAGCTGGGCAGGTCAAGCACAGGCTGCTTGCAGGAGAGCAGCGTTGCTTAACCACGGGGCAGGCCAGGGTGAAAAGTCCCCTGGGTTGTTTCCTGCCATTTGCTTCGTGTCCCTCTTTGCCTTTGCTCCCTGTGGCTGCTGGGCAGCGAGTTCCCCTGGCAGGCGGGCGCGTGGGAGCAGCTCGCTGGAAATGTGAGCTGGCCCCCAAGAAGCAGTTACTGAACTGATTTGATGAATAATTGAGGGTAGCAATTAAAGTCAGAAAAAATCACAAATAGCTCATGAGCAACTCGTGAAGCGGAAGAGAGGCTAAAGTTGGGCTGATAAGTGCTTGGCTACCAATCAGTCACAGGCGCCCGGCCCTGAGCCTGGCCGCTCGCCGCAGGCACTGCTGCGGGCTGCGCCCAGCCAGCCCCTGATGCCACCTGGCCACCCTGGGCTGAGGACGTGGAGAGGTCAGCAGCGAGGTCTCACGACGTGGGGGACCTCCTGGAAGAGAGGGAGCTGCTGAGTTCACTGGGAAATGTGGCTTTGGCTGTCCTGGAACTGTTTGTGAGTTTGCCAAGCGCTGCTTCAGCCCAGCCGAGGAGCCCCAGTGCTGTGTGCAGCATGGCTGGGGGTGAAGAGATCACAGAATCATAGAGTCAATAAGGCTGGAAAAGACCTCAAAGATCATCAAGTCCAACCTATCACCCTACACCTCATGACTACTAAACCATGGCTCCAAGTGCCACATCCAATCCCCTCTTGAACACCTCCAGGGATGGGGACTCCACCACCTCCCTGGGCAGCACATCCCAAGGGCTAACAACTCTCTCTGTCAAGAACTTTCTTCTCACCTCCAGCCTAAACCTCCCCTGGCACAGCTTGAGACTGTGTCCTCTTGTTCTGGTGCTGCTTGCCTGGGAGAAGAGACCAACCCCCACCTGGCTACAACCTCCCTTCAGAGAGCTGTAGAGAGCAAGAAGGTCTCCCCTGAGCCTCCTCTTCTCCAGGCTAAACAACCCCAGCTCCCTCAGCCTCTCCTCGTAGGGCTTGTGCTTGATGCTTCACCCAGCACTGGAGGGTCTTGTTTGGGCCCTTCTGTCACCAAAGGACACATGCCACCGAGCCTGGGAGACCCTCAAAACTCAACCTGGATGTCAGCTGGGTTAAGAACTCTGTGTTCAGCCTGGGTAAGGTGATCAAGCCACGGCATTCAAGTCCTCAGCTCCTCCTGGGCTGCTTTACCCGGGCATTTCCTCCCTTGCCAGCTCTCCTGCTGCCTCCCGGGCCCCCAGACAGCAAACACTGCTACAACAATAACAGAATTAAGTTTTATTTGAGCTAAAATGAACTGTTTCCTGGCTGCTGAAATGACCCCCTCTCCCCCTCCCCCCCTCCCCCTTCCCCAACCCCATGTTCTATTCAGATCAAACAAAATGCCTTGCTCAAAATGAAACAAAATGTTTCAATTCCCTTTTGGGCCATTTTTAGTGCAAGCAGCAGAGGAGCAGTGAGGGAGCAGCCTGATTAAAAGGTTCAGCATTCTCACTCGGTGCTTTTTTTCCAGGGGGTTTGTGTCTCCCTTGTCGGGGCTGAGGTGAGCGCGGTTGTCCCAGCGCTGAGGGGTGAGGGAAGGGGTGAGCTCTGCCCCAGCCCACCCCACTGCAAACCTCCCACTGAGTCTCCTCATACCTCTATAGGAGGGCTGGAGGATGAGGGGTGTCCAGAAACCCATGAAATATTCCACTTGCAGGAACATAGAATCACAGAACTGTCAGGGTTGGAAGGGGCCTCAAGGATCAGCCAGCTCCAACCCCCTGCCACGGGCAGGGACACCTCACCCTGCAGCAGGTTGCTCACAGCCACATCCAGCCTGGCTGCAAACACCTCCCTGGGCAACCTGTGCCAGGCTCTCACCACCCTCATGGGGAACAACTTCTTCCTAACATCCAATCTGAATCTACCCATTTCTAGTTTTGCTCCATCCCCCCCCCAGTCCTATCACTCCCTGACACCCTCAAAAGTCCCTCCCCAGCTTTCTTGTAGCCCCCTTCAGATACTGCAAGGCCACAATAAGGTCTTTTCTGAGCCTTCTCTTCTCCAGCCTGCACACCCCCAACTCCCTCAGTTTGTCCTCATAGCAGAGCAGCTCCAGCCCTCTGCTCATCCTCGTGGCCCTTCTCTGGACACCTTCCAGCACCTCCAGATCCTTCCTGCAATAGGGGCTTCAGAACTGGACACAGTACTGCAGGTGAGGTCTCACCAGAGCAGAGCAGAGGGGGAGAATCACCTCCCTGGCCCTGCTGGCTCTGCTTCTCTGGATGCAGCCCAGGATGCTATTGGCTTTCTGGGCTGCAAGTGCTCACTGCAGTTTGGGAGGCTGGAGTGGGGACCAGCCTTGCCCCCCTCACCTCCATACTCCTTCCTGGCCTGGCAGGGGATCGCCCACCTCGTGCCCCGCCACTGGCTCAGCACTGGGCACGGGACCCAGGCAGCATCAGGCACGGGCTGGAGCTGGCAGCCAGCACTTCTCAGGCATTTCTGGAGTGAGAGTTTATGTAGATTTATGTTAAAATATTCCTGCATCTTCACTCCACGTTTATTTTTATTGATTTGCAAATGCAAACCTTTGTTCTGCATGTGGTCTGTGAGCCTGATGGTATGTCAGGAACTTCAGATTGAACATTTTAATATCTTTTTCCTCCCCTGTTGCCCCCACCCTTCCCTTAGGCAGCTCAGCCTGGCACTGGGGAGATGAGACAGCTCCCATTCATCCTCATCTCCTGCATCCCTAACCTTATTCCCTGCATCCCCATCCCTGTCTCTGCAGCCCCATAACCAACCACATCCCCATCCCTGCCCCTGCATCCCCCAACCCTGCATTCCTGTCCCCATATCCGTCCCTTGCATCCCCATCCCTGCCCCTGCATCCTCAGCTCCTGCATCCTTAGCACTGGCTCCCCAGCTTTCTCCCCAGATGACACCTCTCCGCCTTTCCAGTCAGGGGGCTGAGGGCGTACAGTATACATACAGTAAGGGGGAGAGAGAGCAATGTTTCACTCGATCTCCCCTTCACTTGCTGCCTCTTTGATGCTCCAGCAGCTTTCTGCCTGCCCCTTCCAGTGGCTATCTGTAAAGCAAATGCAGAGTTTGCCATGCAGCACCAGGCTGGGCAGAGCAGCATCTCCCTCTCCCATATATATTTATATGTAGTTTGGGTTTTGTCTGGGAGGGATGTGGGGAAAGTCACAGGAAATGCCAAGTGCTGACATGTCCGTGCTAGGAAATAGCTCTGTGCTGCTCCTGTGAGGTCCTTGGTATTTTCCAAGTGACATTTAACTGAAGGGAACCTCTGGCATGGCTTTTGCTCAGGGCAGCAGTGGTGGCAGCTGCCTCTCTCTCTGGTGTGGACCTCTGTAGCGGGCTGGGCTGGGAAGCTGTGCTGCTCAGGGTGCTGCTGCCCAGGGATGATGAAAGTCTTGGCTGGGTTTGTGGCCCTAGCTGTGACCCCTCCCACACACCCTGTGCCTGGCCCTGGGGTTGGGATCAGTCCTCACCAGAGTGGCCTTGCTTCACCCCAAGAAGATAATGGGAAGCATGCATCCATGTGGCACAGAGCAGTGGATTGGCTCACAAGGAAAGAAGTAAAGAGCTAACTCTGTTGAACTTGGCAAGCCCCAGCTGAGAGGGGAGAGGAGATAAGGGGGTGGTCTGTGGAGGGTGCAAGCACCAAGCAGGAAAAGGCTGGGGTGATGCCTAGGGAAGGGAAAACAAGCTGGATAGTGAGGGAAAAGTTCCCTGGTGTGGAGGAGCTCCCGTCACAGGGAAACCTGCAAAAGCTCATCTCCCCCACACCTAAAGGCCCTGACCTCAGGAATGGCATCCCCATCTTAGGGCTCCTTCCTTCCCTGCTGTCCCTCAGCCCGATCTGGGGACACTGGTTTACTTCTGTGGCCATAATCAGCCAACCCCACAGATTCCTCTTTCCCTGGCACCAGCTGGGCATTCAGGCTGGTGCTTGGCTGCACCCAGTCACACAGGCTCGCACCTACTGTCACTGCAGCACCCAAAACCGTCACCCCTCCCCCACTCCCGCCCCCTTGTGCCTGCGCTGGAGGGTGGCTTGTGCGGCAGCCTGGCCCTGCTGAGCCCCTGGCAGGCAAGTCACCCAAGCGCTGCTGCCCTGCTGCGCCGTTTATATTTCATCAGCCGCTTCCCCTGTGTGTGCCGAGTGCCTGAGCCATCAAAGCTCCCCCAGCAGCCTGGATGCATCCACTTAATGGACTGCTACGAGACACATCCTTACTTCATTACTTCATTATTTACAGGATGAGGGTTTCGTGCCGGGGCCGGCTGCCCAGCATCCCCCCTCGGAGGCTGGCGGAGCTGCCAAGGGGAGGGCAGCCCTGGAGACGCTGGGACAAGGACCCCTGAAGTCCTGGATTACAAAACCATGAGCTTCAACCAGAGAGATTTAAATCCAGAAGGAGAAAATCCCACTTTATTTGTTTGTTTGTTTGTTTATTTATCCACCTAATTGCTCTGTTGTTGGTTTGGTTTGGTTTGGTTTGGTTTCTTTCCCCAGTCAGGCTGTTGCAGTGCTTGGAGCTGGCTGTGCTTGAGCACCATCGATGCAGAGGGATAAAGCAGTGTCTGCCAAGGAGGAGCAGACACCTTCTGACCTGTGTTGCCTAGTAGTTGTCAGATATTCTGATGCTTCTGTAGGGTGCTGGGGCCTTTCATTCAGCTCTCAGCTCCTGGGAGGGCAGAGGTTTTGTAATAGGGATAGAGGTCTGCAGCCTCAATTGGGCTGGGAGCAGGCAGTCTGGGCTGGGAGCAGGCAGTCTGAGCTGGGACCAGGCAGTCTGAGCTGGGAGCAGACAGACTGAGCTGGGATCAGGCAGTCTGAGCTGGGAGCAGGCAGTCTGGGCTGGGAGCAGGCAGACTGAGCTGGGAGCAGGCAGTCTGAGCTGGGAGCAAGCAGACTGAGCTGGGAGCAGGCAGACTGGGCTGGGAGCAGGCAGTCTGGGCTGGGAGCAGGCAGTCTGGGCTGGGAGCAGGCAGTCTGAGCTGGGAGCAGGCAGTCTGGGCTGGGAGCAGGCAGACTGAGCTGGGAGCAGGCAGTCTGAGCTGGGAGCAAGCAGTCTGAGCTGGGAGCAGGCAGTCTGAGCTGGGAGCAAGCAGTCTGAGCTGGGAGCAAGCAGTCTGGGCTGGGAGCAGGCAGTCTGGGCTGGGAGCAGGCAGACTGAGCTGGGAGCAGGCAGTCTGGGCTGGGAGCAGGCAGACTGGGCTGGGAGCAGGCAGACTGAGCTGGGAGCAGGCAGACTGGGTTGGGAGCAGGCAGTCTGGTCTGGGAGCAGGCAGACTGGGCTGGGAGTAGGCAGACAAGACTGTGCAGGGAGGACTGGGGGCTTCTCTTTCCCCACTATCCCAAATCCAGTCTTATTCTTCTGCTGGCCCCTTGGGCTTAACTCTCTTTGCATCTCTCCTGACAGAGACCTGATACATCAGAGAGCCCAGACAAGTGGGGCTGTGGGACCAGCCTGCAGGAGATCTTGGAGACAGGCAGTGTAACAGGATAGTCTGAAGAACCGGATCATTTTATGACCATTAATAACATTTGCAGCTACCGAACCTTACCCCTTTCTACAGGAGCAGCATGACCTGATGCTACAGGGCTGAGGCTGGCTGGAGCAGCTGAAGGGGGAGCCTTTCGCTCCCTGGGTTGTAACCGGGTGTTTGGCCAGGTACAGCCTGGCTGACCTCCTCCCCAGAAGCAGAAGGTGCTGAGCACATGACACACACTCTGCACACCAAAAGGTGCTGCCTTAAAACCAGGCTCAAGCAGAGCAGGGCTCTGCTGTGCAGGGGGAGGCTGTTGAAGACGGGGGGCACGTCACGATGCTTTACAGTCCGATTCATTCACGGAATCAAGGATATGCTCCCTGGGCTGGTTCTGCCAGCCCCTCCTGTCTGTCCACGTGTGCATGCCCATCTCTGTACACACACGCATCACACCGGCATCCGAGTGACCTGGAGCAGCGCAGCACAAACACTGCAGCTCCTATGTAAACAGAGGTTACAGAGATTTCCCTCCTTCATTCCTCGACGACAGGCAAGCGGCCTCTCTCCCAAGGAAAAATAAACCGAGGCCCTGGTGATGCCGGGTTCAGCAAGTGTTTCCTCACAGATTTTAACCACGTTAGCTTAGGTGGCTGTAAACAGGCTGACAGCACCGCTCCTACCCTTTGAAACCCCTCCCCGCCCCGTTTCCTGTCTCAAATTCACACCGTCCCTCTTCCACCGGGGCCTTAAATTAATGCCCGGCTGGGGTGCGTAATTACCAGCTCCCTAATGGGCCAAAACATCCTGAAGGGCTGAAGTTTCCTCCCTGATTTGTGGCTCCGAGTCGGAGTCGCAATTACCAAATTGATTTTAAATGCAGGCTCCGCTGACAGCCTATTGGCAAACCGCATCCCGGAGTCCTCAGCCCTTCGTCAAAGAAAGAGGAGGAAGCCCTTGATGAATATACCTTGATCTGCAGCTGCTGTTTGTTTAATACAATTTATGGGCAATGGTATTAGGTTTTATCAGGGAGCTGCAGCTCTGGAAACACTGATTTGGCAGGAGCGGTGCAGCTGAAGAGGTTGGGTCAGAGCTGCTGGAATCGCTTTGTGCGTCAGGAGCTTGCTCTGCAGCTCGGCTCAGCTCAGCTCAGCCTGGCTCAGCTCAGCTCGGCTCACTTCTAGTCATGAGGTCTGTGGTGACAGGTTGGACTCGATGATCTTTGAGGTCTCCTCCAAGCTTGGTGATACTGTGATACTTCACAGAATCCCATCATGGCAGGGGTTGCAAGGGATGTCTGCAGATCAGTGCTGGCTGAACATGAGCCAGCAGTGTGCCCAGGTGGCCAAGAAGGCCAATGGCATCCTGGCCTGCATCAGGAACAGTGTGGCCAGCAGGAGCAGGGAGGTCATTCTGCCCTGTGCTCAGCACTGCTTAGGCCACACCTTGAGTCCTGTGTCCAGTTCTGGGCTCCTCAGTTTAGGAAAGATGTTGAGTTGCTGGAAGGTGTCCAGAGAAGGGCAACAAAGCTGGGGAGGGGTCTGGAGCACAGCCCTGTGAGGAGAGGCTGAGGGAGCTGGGGTTGCTTAGCCTGGAGAAGGGGAGGCTCAGGGGAGACCTCCTTGCTCTCTTCAACTCCCTGAAGGGAGGTTGTAGCCAGGTGGGGGTTGGTCTCTTCTCCCAGGCAACCAGCACCAGAACAAGAGGACACAGTCTCAAGCTGTGCCAGGGGAGGTTTAAGCTGGGTGTTAGGAAGAAGTTCTTCCCAACAAGAGAGCTTGGCCTTTGGGATGTGCTGCCCAGGGAGGTGGTGGAGTCACCATCCCTGGAGGTGTTAAGGAAGAGATTGGATGAGGCACTTGGTGCCATGGTTGAGTTGATCAGATGGTGTTGGGGGATAGGTTGGACTTGATGATCTCAAAGGTCTTTGCCAACCTGGTTAATTCTATTCTATTCTATCTAGGCCAACCCCTCTGCTAAAGCAGGGGCACCCACAGCAGGTTGGCAGGACTGCAGTGTCCAGGTGGGTATGGAATGTCTTCAGGAAAGGAGACTCCACAGCCTCTCTGGGCAGCCTGATCTAGGGCTCTGGCACCCTCACAGAAGGTTTTTCTTCTGTTTAGGTGGAATCTCCTGGGTTCCACTTTGTGCCCACTGCCCCTTGTCCTGAGCAAAGAGAAGAATCTGTCCCCATTCTCTTGCCCCCTCCCCTTTAGTTATTGATGATCATTCCCCTCTCAGTCTGCTCTTCTCCAGGCTAAACAGCCCCAGGTCTCTTATCCTTTCCTCATCAGAGCGGTGCTCCAGTCTGCTGAGCATCTTGGCTCTTCATCACAGTGGCTCTTCAGCTCCTTCTGGCCACCTCTCCTGCCTGTGTGGGGTTCTCACTTTGCCCTAGCGAGGCTGTTCCAAGCACACATGGCCTTGGCACAAGCTACCTTAGCCAAAGTCAGAGAAGGAGTTGAGTGAGCTTGTCACAAACACAGTGAGGAGAGACCCAGCTGTGAGAAGATAAAAGTGACTGAAACCCCTGAAGCATCCTTGCCTCCTTTTTTGTTGCCCAACAGAGGTGGCCAGCAGAGAGCAGGAGCTATGAGGTTGCAGAGGAGAACCACAGAAGACAGCTCCAAAGCCATGTCAGGAGCACAGACGCTTTCCAGTACACGCTGGAATATAAAGGGAGTGCTTGTATGGCCCTCCCTCCTTCCCAGTACAAACGCCATCCATCCTGCCATGACGGCAGCAAGCTCTGCACCAGCTCCAAGTTCTCTAGCAGTTAGCACCAGCTCTTGAGCATCAGGGTTGTTCAGATGCTTGAGAGCACACGAAGGCTGAACTGAGCCAGGAGCATTTGCCCCCTCCATGTAGCAGTGCTGTTCAAGGCTGTGGTGCTTCCTGGGATGCAGGCACCTTTTCCCAGCAGCTCCATTCTTTATTCAGAGGATCTTGTTTCAGTTGCCCACCTGCAGAAGGGTTGACAGAGTTTATCTCACCCTCAGTCAGCACTAGGAGCTGCTGATTAAAGCAGAAAATATGAAGGGGCTTAAAACTGAAGGCTCATCAGAGCTATCAGCTGCTCCCTTCCCTCTGCTGGGCTGGGAGGATGGATTGCTCTGACAGCATCCCTTGGCCTGAGTTGTTGGGTATTTCTCAGGGTCATCCACGGGGCAGAGCCCAGCAGTTCGAGCCCTGAGAGGGGGTGTTGAGTTGCCCCCAGAACCAAGAGACCTTAGTGGGTAGGAGAAAAGGGTTAACAGGACAACGGTGTGTCTTTGGAAGCAGAGGCTGAGGATGTGTGTCTGTGGGAGGGGAGTGTCTGCTATCTCGACCAGGATGATCTCAGGGAGAGGGAATCCACAAGCAGGCCCAGAAGAGAAAACCACCGGAGGACGGGGAGTGGACAGGGGCACGAAGTTACATGCAGGGCAAAAATGAGGTGGCACCTGGGGGAGATCTAGGAACTTTGTGTCCTGTTCTGACTTTTTCACACCCTGCCAGTGCCCCCAGGAGGTGCAGGGCAGAGGGTTGGATCAGCTGGGGACCAGAGGACTCAGGAGGTCTGGGGCAGAGGACGAGGCATCTGGGGAGGTGGAAGCAGTTGCAGACAAGTGGGGTCAGAAAGGCCCAGGGAAAGGTGTGGGAGAGGCCAGCTGATAGAAAAGCAAATAGTTTGGCTGCCTCCATGGAAAAGTACCTGGTCTGTTTTGTTTCCTAGCTTCGTGATGAAGGATAAGGATTTAGCAGAAAGGGAGGAGAGCTGCAGTTAATCCACTGATTAACCTGAGGAGAGAAAGGCAAACGCTAAATCAAAGCAAAAGGGCAAGAGACGAAAGTCAAACCCACCAACCCAAACAACAGCACAGCACGAGGAGGGCTCGGCTCTGGTGAGGTTTAAATGGAAAGGTGAAGACCACGGGGCACCAAAGGGCAAGGTTAGAAACACCCTGGAAAGGCAGAGGGGCAGGCAGCAACGTGGAAGAGCGGAGACAAAAAGGGGAGCAAAGGGCAAGATTCCAGAGGACAATACCAAGGGAGACACTGGGGTTTTGTCCTCTGCTGAGGGGTTGTTGACTGAGAGTTTGTGGCTGAGGCCCCTGAGCAGGGCATGCCAAACCTCTCCGTGAAGCTGCGGGGCTGGATGGCAATGAGCGTGCAGGAGTGGCAACAGGGGTGGAGAAAATCCCCAGCTCTGCACACAAATGCATCTGATCTGGGAGGTGTTTGGAACCAGATTCGAACTTGGGGACCTGGGCTGGCTGGCTGGAGGGATGAGAGGCTGTGGGAGATAAGGGCATATCCAGTTTCGTGGGATCTGGCACAGCCTGGGCTGCATGAAGCTGCAGAGCGTGAGTGGGGCTCAGCACTTCCGCGAGCAAAGTTCCCTCCTTCCTTTTAGAGCTCAGGTCTGGCAACCCTGTGAGCACCATGAGAGCATCCACGGCTGGGTGGAGGAACTGGCTCCCCTGAGGGGATGGCGTTTTGCATGCCATGGCTATGAGGACATGAGCTGACAAGATGGGTCAGGATGGAGCAGTGAGGCAGATCTGGCACCAAGGTGTCCCACAGGAGAGGGGCTCCTTGAGCTGCTCTTCCTCTGTAGGCAGCCCTCCAGTCATCACAGCGTGCCCACCAGCTCGCTGTGGCTGCATCCTCACTGTCCTGGGTGCCTCCTGCCAAAATCCACTTCCTCCACAGTGGTGTCAGACCCGCTGGCATTCCCACAGCAGTCTTCAGTGGCAGTGTCCCTGTGGTCCCTCCAGCTCCTCAGTCAGATCTGGAGGTGCTGGAAGGTGTCCAGAGAAGGGCCACGAGGATGAGCAGAGGGCTTGAGCTGCTCTGCTGTGAGGACAGACTGAGAGAGTTGGGGCTGTTCAGTCTGCAGAAGGGAAGGCTGAGGAGACCTAATTGTGGCCTTCCAGTATCTGAAGGGGGCTACAAGAAAGCTGGGGAGGGACTTTTGAGGGTGCCAGGGAGGGATAGGACTGGGGAGGGGAATGGAACAAAACTAGAAATGGGTAGGTTCAAATTGGATGTTAGAAAGAAGTTGTTCCCCATGAGGGTGGTAAGACACTGGCACAGGTTGCCCAGGGAGGTGGTGGAAGCCTCCTGCCTGGAGGGTGTTTGCAGCCAGGCTGGATGTGGCTGTGAGCAACCTGATCTAATGTGAGGTGTCCCTGCCCGTGGCAGGGGGGTTGGAACTGGCTGATCCTTGAGGTCCCTTCCAGCCCTGACAGTTCCATGATTCTGTGTTGCCATGTATGTCTGGACAGAGACAAAAGACCACGCAAAGAAACCCACCCTCTGTCGGGAGGCTAAAGCTCCTCTCCTGCTGCTGTGTGGCTCCATTTAATGGCTAGCACATTGCTGCCCAGCTCTGCGAGATGTGTGCGAGACGCTGGGCTGCGGTCAGCACCCCTGGCAGCGTGGCCAGGGGTGCTGCAGGCTGGAGGTATCTCCGGGCTGCTGGCTCCTGCCCTGCTCACCGTGTGTGTGCACGGCTGTGTGCACGCACACACGTGTTTCTGCTTTGGGGACTATCATTACAGCCTATTTACCACTCTGCAGCTCACGACTGTGCTATTTATACCCCAGTAGAGTGGGTCATGCTTTGCATTAGTCCAGCCAAATTACGACTTCAAAGCCCTCTGCTTCGGGCGGGGGCTCCCCGTCTCTCTCCCACCCCCTCACCACCACCCCACCCCCGGCCCCGGCGCAGGGGCAGGTCTGAAAGGTTTTCTTAAGTCGGTTTGTTGGGCACGGAGCTGAGGAACCGCTTTCCATCTGGAACCATGTGGAATCAGCATTTGAGATATTTAACCTGACTTTAATTTGAGGCGAAACGTCTGATATTGCTGATAGTAATACCGTGCCGGGGGTGGGGGCGGGAGGCGGCGGGGGGAGGACCGGAGCACAGCCCCCGCCCCCATTCCCTCCACACTCCAGCCGGTCCCTGTTAAGCGATTGCTGGCATGCGAGCGTGGGGCAGACGGTCGCGGAGAGCCTAATCAGATCAGGGCAGCCCCCAAATGGCTGGAGCAGTGGCAGAGTAAAGTGGGTGTCCAGGAGGAACCCAACTCGTTCTCGTCCTGGCCACCATCCATCGCAGGGCTGTGTGTGCCCCGGCCAGCCCCTCAGCGCAGGCTGTGCAGGGTGAGGGGGTTCTGCTAGGCGACTGCCCCCCGCAGAGGCTGGCAGAGGTCGACAAGTCCATTTTAAACCCCCTTATTAATTAATTTCTTTGTTTGTTTGGTGCAATGTCACTGCCTCTCCAATGCATTATTTAAGCCAGAAGAAAATGCCATTTATATCTCGCTGGGTTCATTAGGAGGAGGCTGGATTTATGCTGCGTGCATCATTTGCCTCTCTGCCCCTAACATCAGTGGGCAGAGAGGGCTCTAGATCTGAGATGACCTGGAAGGAAAAAACATCTAGTTTCCCTCTTCTCAATGCTGGGAAGGCTGCACAGCTCTTCCAAAAGCTGGGAAGGCAGCACAGGTCTTCCCAGGCAGTCCCACTTCAATCAAACTTCGGGGCAGAAAGAGGAGCTGGCAAGCTGTGATGGGGAGCAGCAGCTCTCGTGGAGCCGGGTTTCAGCCTCCCTCACAAGGGTTAAACAACAGTAGTCGGGGAAAATAATTGTGAAATCTCAAATTAAAGCTCCCCTGAACCCTGGCCCCTTCTTTAAACTTCAATAATGTCTTTTAAGAAAATGTTACTTAAAGGAACATTATATTATTGCAAATCAGATTTCCTGCCTCTGGTGCAGACATCAGGAACGAGCCAGTTAATTTCACTGCAGATGCTGAGATAAGAAGCGACCTCTGACCTGCTGCTCCACAGCAGGGCTTGGATGTCACAGGGATGAAGGAAATCTCTTTCCATCAATGGACCCCATCTGAGTGGGGATGGGGAGGGAGGCTTGGCCATCTTGGGGTACAAGATGAGGATGGAGAGGGGCCAGAACATCTCCCTCCTTCCACAGATGGACCCCAGGTGTGTGAGGATGGACAGGGAGGCTTGGCCGTCCCAGGGAACATAGGATAGGGATGGATGGATGGGGGGTCAGACCTTCTCTCTCCTTCCACAGATGGACCCCAACTGACTGAAGATGGGGAGAGACATTTGGGCCACAGGATGAGCATGGAAAGGGTGCAGAACTGACAGATAAAATCGAGGGGACATAGCATAGATGATGGAGAAGGTGGAGGACAGCAAGTCAGGACCAGATGTAAAGCTGGGATGGAGCTTCAGTGCTGGGGTAGAGCCTGTGAGGCAGAAGTTCACAGAGCTGTTGCCCACCTCAGGCATTAAAAAATAGCTGGGCTGCCATAATCTGTGTTAGATTTAAACTGTGCAATAAATGTTTCAGTTTATTGATGCCAGACTGCAGCCAATTACAACTGAAGTCACCAATGGATTAGTGCATGATGAGAGCCCAAACGGCTTGGGGAGGGAGGCCGGGGGTGATGGGGAGCTGGTCAGAGCGCTCAGCAGCATCCTGGCTGCTGGATCTTCAAGCCTTTCCTATGTAGAAGGCTGGGCCAGAAAAATTAAAGCTGGTGATGATGTTTCAGTCCCATCACACACACTGCGAAGCCCTGAAGCTCTTCTGTTGAGTGTATCTGCTCCAGAGGTGTGGGAATAATGGAATCATAGAATTGTTTTGGTTGGAAGAGACTTTCTAGCTCATCAAGTCCACCTGTCAACCCCGCACTGCCAGATCGCTGCTAAACCATCTCCGTCAGCAGCACCTCCACACAGCTTGGAAATCCCCCAGGGGTGGAGAATCCACACTAGGCAGCCTGCTCCAGGGCTTGACAACTCTTTTGGGGAAGGAATTGCTCCTTGTGTTCAATTTAAACCTCCCCTGGTGCAACTGTTTCCTCTTGCCTGGACATGCAGAGCCTGGTGCACACAGGGCTATGTCCATCCCAGGAGCAAGGTGGCCAGCTGTGTCCCTCTCCTTTATTCACACCTTGAGAGGTGTCAGCAGGGTAGGAGCAGGGTCTGCTGGAGGCATCTGCCTGCACTCTGCATCTCCACCATTCAGTTTCTTCATCCTTTCATTGCTTGGTACCTCTCAGCAATCTAATTTTGTGGGCATGGAATCCAGAGTACCAGGGCTTCTGCCTCTTTCTTCTGTCTTCTTCCCCTTTTTCAGTTGTCTTCTGTTCTGTCCCATCCTTCCCTTGCTGTTGTTCTTGGTCACTGTCCAGTCTGCCTGGATGGCACCATCCCTTCACAGAACCACCAGGATGCAGGCTCCTCTGGCCAGCAGATGTTGCTGGCAGGTAGGAGGTCTGGGTTTGGTTTGCTGACAAGTCAGGACCACACATCAGGGCTGACTCCTCGCTGCTTCTGCTGGGAAGGGCATCCTCTGCCATGTGCTGCCTCTGCACTTGCCAAGGACAGCCTGCGTTGGCCTGATGAGCCACCACAGGATTGCAACCACCCCAAACCCCAGGGAGTTCAGCATTTGGATTAATTCCTGGTGCAAAAAAAAAAAACCCTCCAAAGCCTCAAATCCTGTCTCTCTGCAAAACAAAGAGGAAAGGCCCCGTTGCTGGGGGCAGATTCAGAGCCTGGTTCCTGGAGCAGCAGGGTGATGTCTTGGTGGGGTGCTCAGAGATCCAAAGTCACAGGCTCACCGGATGTAAGGGGTTGAAAGGGTCCTCTGAAGATCGTTGAGTCCAACCCCCCTGCCAGAGCAGGGCCATAGAACCCAGCACAGGTCACAGATGGAATGCATCCAGATGGGTCTTGAAAGTCTCCAGAGAAGGAGACTCCACAACCTCTCTGGGCAGCCTGTCCCAGTGCTCTGAGACCCTCACAGTGAAGAAGTTCCTCCTCATGTTGAGGTGGAACCTCCTGTACTACAGCTTACATCCATTGCCCCTTGTCCTATCCCAGGGTGCAACTGAGCAGAGCCTGTCCCCTGCCTCCTGACCCCCAGCCCTCAGATACTTATAAACATTGATTAAATCCCCTCTCAGTCTTCTCTTCTCCAGAATAAAATCCTCAGGTGTCTCAGCCTCTCCTCACAGGGCAGTGCTCCAGTCCCTTCATCATCCTCATAGCCCTCTGTTGGACTCTCTCAAGCAGATCCCTGAAAGTCCAGAGTCCAAAGCAGGGAATGGAATGGAATGGAATGGAATGGAATGGAATGGAATGGAATGGAATGGAATGGAATGGAATGGAATGGAATGGACTAGGCTAGACTAGACTAGACTAGACTAGACTAGAATAGAATAGAATAGGATTGGATTGGATTGGATTGGATTGGATTGGATTGGATTGGATTGGATTGGATTGGATTGGATTAGATTGGATTGGATTGAGCAGGTTGGAAAAGACCTCAGAGATCATCAAGTCCAACCTATCACCCAGCACCATCTAATCAACTAAACCATGGCACCAAGCACCCCAGCCACTCTCTTCCTAAACCCCTCCAGGGATGGTGACTCCACCACCTCCCTGGGCAGCACATCCCAATGGCCAATCTCTCTTGCTGGGAAGAACTTCCTAACACCCAGCCTGTCAGGGAGCAGCACCACAGACAACCCTTTAGCCTTTCTGAGCTGTGTAGAGGTGTGAAGTGCTCCGTGGGTCGCTGTGCAGCAGCGAGCAGCGGGCGTAAGCCCAGAAGATCAAGCCCTTGGGGCTGGGATGAGTGCCAGGCTCATCACAGCTCCCCATGGAGTTCCCCTGCTCCCCGTGGTGCTGCGCCGGACCTCGGGCGCCCGCACACACTGCTGAGCCTGGCAAGACATCTGCTGGAGTAGGAAGTTAGTGTGGAAGCCAGAAGGATGCAAAAAAAAAAAATTAAAAGGGGGGTGGGAGGCTGGGGGGAAAAAAGTGCATTTGCAGGGCCCCTGCCATGGGAGGATTAGAGCAAAACCCACGGATTTCTCAATATTTTCCTGACCCAAAGTGCTGAGTTTGTTTTGCTGTGATTTATGGGCTCCTGTTACTCGCTCTTTGTGAATAGCGAGACAGTCCCTGGGGATTTATTAAGACATTCACAAGCCCCAAAACTCTGTCAGATTTTTGCATGAGTAATAATTTGCCTAAAAATTTAGGAGGAGGAGCAGGAGGAGGAGGAGGAGGAGGAGGAGAAGGCGGCGAGTTCCTCGCTGCTCCTTCTTCATTACCCCAGCATCCGAGCAGGAGGGCACGTGCCTTGGCTGGCCAGCGTTGCATGAGGAGCAGCAGAAAGCCAAAGCCAACACTGTGTGAGCAGCCCAGCAGCTGAAGAGGTTTTTTTTTTCCCCTGCCTGCCTGTTCAGCGTGTGAGACCTCTGGGTCCACTGGAAGGCAATCAAGCTCGGGTCACAAAGGTTTTGCCTCTGCCGACGGGCACCTCGCTCGTGGCTAACGTCTCCCACGGATGCCCAGCTCCATCCAGCACCAGAGCTGCCCCACAGCTTTGTTTCCCACCACCAAATAAACACCAAACAGGCCTACATTAAAATAACATTAAGAAACAATCCAAAACCATCAGGGGAAGGAAATTCCTTTTTTTAATTCAGATGGAGCTTTTTGGGGTTGAGTCTTGGCAAACAAACAGCTGAGATCAGTTCCCAATTAGGTGCTTTTGGCCTCTCAGAGTGATGAGGAATGACCTAGCTGATTTCAGGCATTTCCCCCAGCCCCTCGTGGAGCAGCTCTTGCAGACTTGGAGCTTTTCTAGGGCTGAGAGCTGACGTACTGAATTTCCCTCCGCTGCCACTGCCGCTTGCCTGGCAGCGACAAGCCTGAGCACCCCTTCCTGAAACCCTGCCAGCACCCCAAGCCTGGGCTCCCTGCTCCCCACCAGCCAGGGTCAGGGCTGAATGGGACGAGCCTGAGTGCTGGAGAGCTCTGAGCTCTGAGTTCCCTTAGCTGCAATGAGTCACTAAGAGCTGCTTTCCTCCTCCATCAGCAAACCAGGCCCTTGTGCGGAGATGTCACTATGAAATAGTCACTTAGAATCACAGAAGTGGTTTGGTTGGAAGAGACCTTCAAGATCATCAAGTCCAATTGTTAGCCCAGCACTGCCAGGTCAACACAGGCCAGGCTGGATGGGGCTCTGGGCAACCTAATCCAGTGGAAAGTGTCCCTGCCCACAGCAGGAGGGATGGAACTAGGTGATCCTTGAGGTCCCATCCAACCCTCACGATTTTGTACCACTAAACCACATCCACCAGCACCACATCTACACTGCCTTAAAACTCTTCCAGGAAGAAGGACTCTACCACTGCCCTGGGAAGCCTGTCCCAGGGCTTGACAACCATTTGGGGCAAGAAATTGTTCCTCATGTCCGACCTAAACCTCCTCTGAGGATGTTTCCTCTCATCCTATCACTTGGTAGTCAGAAATAGAGACCGGCCCCCGCCTGGCTCCAGCCTCCTTGCAGGGATTTGTAAAGCTCTGCCCTCAGCCTCCTCTTCTCCAGACTTAACAACCCCAGCTCCCTCAGCTGCTTCTCTCTAGCCCTGTGCTCTAGACCCTCCAGCAGCTTCCTTGCCCTTCTCTGCGCACTCCCCAGTATCTCAATGTCCTTCCTGTAGTGAGGGCCCCAATCCTGAACCCAGTGTTTGAGTAGTGGCATCACCAGCTCCCAGAACAGAGGCACTCCCTGGTTTTAAGGGGACTGTTAAGGTTTCTTTTCCTTCCCAGAGGGAAAAGAACACTTGGCATTGACTTCATTAAATCTTACCTGGGGTAAAAATAGCTTCTCCCAGAGAAGCCCCTGTCTCTGTGACTTACTCCCATTCCACACTGCTCAATGCAGTTTCTTTGAAATACTTGTCACAGCAGTGACTGCCTTCTTGTGCTGGCCAGCCTGACCCCCAGGAGAAGCAATTTGGGAAGCAATTGGAGGAAAGGTACTGGAGTAAGAGGAATGACCCATCCTCACTGTGCTGGTGCTGACTCAGTGACTGTGTGCGAGTGCTCTCCCAAGGTCCCCGCATCAGCCAGTCCCCCTGGAGAGCCGTGCCAGGGAATTCTGCCATCATATCACAGACTCCTGCTGGGGGGAAAAAAAAGCCACCACGACAAAACCCAAACCCAAACCAGGCCAAAGAGAGGCTGCAAAATAAATAATTGTTGTGGCCTGCACAGCAGCAGAAGAGGCAGTAAAATGAAATGAGAGCACTGAGCAGAGCTGTTGTGTCTAACAGGAATCCTGACCCCTGAGCTCAGCTCCTCTCTTTTATGCCCCTCTGCCTTCAGCACTACTGTGGGCAGATGCCTTTGGATATGATTTATTTGTTTGTCTTGGCATCCAAGCGAGGAGCCTGGGACCAGAAAGGACACATCAAGAGCCCACTTCCGAGCTCTCCATCCCTTTCAGTCCGTGCACACACTGCCCTGCGTGCTCTTGCCGGGGCTTTGTAAGGCCAGGCAGTGCTGGGAAGACGCAGGCAACAGTTGAGCATCTTAAAACAATGCTCTGCTCTGGCCCCTGGCCCAAGAGGTTGGGCTCTGTTACTCCAGCTGTCAGGGAAATGGGGCCGGGTTCAGCTCCTGCATCCAAACCATCGCTACTTGCATCACAACGAGGGCACTGAGGGGGCTGCTTGTTGAATTCCTCTCTTCAGATCCTGGCTCATGCTGGCTGTGCAGGCAGAGGCAGAGCCCCCAGCTCCCCGGGGAGCCAGCCTAGAATCCAAACTGCACCGAGAGCAAGCGGGGTGAGGAGGGCTGCGGGGCTTGGCCCAGCGATGCTATCAGAAACGACTCCAACAGCTTCTTGGGGCTGGGCCAAGAGTCTTTGTTTTTCCCAGCTTTTTGCTCTTGGATTGCAGGGGATGATTTAAAGCCAGAGCCAACTATCTACCAGAATGAAAGAGTTGCACAAATCAGAAGGCCAAAGGGACCATTCCATTAGGCAGTCCAACCTTCTATAGGAGACAGGCCAGCTCTGCTCTGTCTCATTAGTGCCTTAATGCAAGCTATTGCTGCAACTGCTTCCTTCTGCTGAGAGCTTCTCTCTGCAGCCCTCTTCCAGACACCACAGTTCTCGCTGTCAGATGGGGCCAAGGCTGAGGACAAGGCAAGTCACCTCAGGCAAGAAAAGCAGCTTCCAGCCCAGAGGTTTCAGAGCATAACAGCTTCACAGGGTTCTGCTCGGGGTCTTTCTTCCAGCCTCCATGTGTTTCTCATGCTCAGTGTAGGGTCCAGGGGTGATAAATGGAGTGGAGATGGACTCTGGAGAAGTCTCCTGGGGATGGGAGGGCGTGATGTGTTGAATACTGGCAGGAAGCTCATGTCCATTTGCCCCTTTCTTTGCAAGTCAGGCTCATCTTCAGCTCCACATCATCCTCCTGCATAATGACCTATGCTGATCCAGCTCCCAAATGCCATCCCTGGTTGGAGAGTATGGTTCCTCATGAGCCCAAGGTCCAGAGGGGACAGAGAAGAGTCCTGCCATCCCCAGTGAGTGTTCTGCCCTGTAGAAACAGCTCTGAGAATAACACAGAGGTCACCAAATATCCCCCCATCTCCTGGCTACCAGGAGACAAAGCATGAAAACCTGTGGACATTCTCAGGCTCTTCTCAGAGATGCCCAAGGACAGGACAGGGGGCAGTGGGTGCAGGCTGGAGCATAGAAGGTTCCATGTGAACATAAAGAAAAACTTTTTCCCTGTGAGGGTGCCAGAGCCCTGGAAAAGGCTGCCCAGGGAGGTTGTGGCGTCTGCTTCTCTGGAGACAGTCCAAACCCCCTGGATGCATTCCTGTGTGACCTGCTCGAGGTGATCCTGCCCTGCCAGGGGAATTGGGCTGGATGATCTTTCCAGGTCCTTTCCAACCCCGAATGTTCTGTGTGTCTGCGGCGGCAGCTGGTTTGCCTGCCCTGAAACCTCGCCCACGTGCTGTGATGGGAGCACGCTCACCTGAGCACCCCTTTGCTACCTGCCTGCCTGGCTCCCCACAGACCCAGCCCTGAGGCAGAGCAGCCCCTGAAGCACAGACCTCCCCACCAGCAGCTGATGCTTTCTGGAAGCTGTGTCACGTCCTGGGGAAATGTCTATTTATTTCTCTTCCCCCCTCCGCAGTGTCCCCTCTCAGCCCAGGAACGTGACGCTGAGCTTTCTGCCAGGAATCCCCTGGCTGTGTTTGAACAGGTTTTCTCTTCCCCCATCACTCACCATCTCCACCACAT
Source organism: Picus viridis (assembly GCA_033816785.1). Classification (NCBI taxonomy): domain Eukaryota; kingdom Metazoa; phylum Chordata; class Aves; order Piciformes; family Picidae; genus Picus; species Picus viridis. Next base: position 20,332,109 of record CM066580.1, on the reverse strand, counting down.
GAGATTTATTGACTTTTATTTATTTATTTTGACTTAGTCATTTTTCACTCGGGACAGAGCAATGTGCCGAGTGAAGGCGGCCCGAGGAGCCCCCTGCCTGAGTCACGGCCCTGAGCCTTGGAGCTGCTTTGTTTCCTTTGGTTTAATCTCTTGACTGCAGTAAACACGTTGGACAAAGCTCTGCTTGTTCAGGGATGACCAGGGATGGGGCTGCAGGGGGTCAGATAACAGGAGTCCAGCCATGGGTGGGAGGGAGGAGAGCAGAGCAGTTCCTTGCCGGTGCCTTGGGTTCCTCTTCTGCCGTCTCCAAAGATCATCACAGCCTGGGGAGGCTGAGGCCCTGCTCCTTCTGCAGCTCTTCTGGCACTCTTGGACAGGTTGGTGTCTAGAGCACAGGTCCTGTGAGGAACATCTGAGGGAGCTGAGGCTGTTAAACCTGGAAAAGAGGAGGTTGAGAATAGGATAGGATAGGATAGGATAGGATAGGATAGGATAGGATAGGATAGGATAGGATAGGATAGAATAGAATAGAATAGAATAGAATAGAATAGAATAGAATAGAATAGAATAGAATAGAATAGAATAGAATTAACCAGGTTGGAAGAGACCTTTGAGATCATCGAGTCCAACCTCTCACCCAACACCATCTAATCATCTAAACCATGGCACCAAGCACCCCAGCCAGGCTCTTCCTAAACACCTCCAGTGATGGTGACTCCACCACCTCCCTGGGCAGCACATCCCAATGGCCAATCTCTCTCTCTCTGAATAATTTCTTCCTAACACCCAGCCTAAACCTCCCCTGGTGCAGCTTGAGACTGTGTCCTCTTGTTCTGGTGCAGGTTGCCTGAGAGAAGGGACCTACCCCCACCTGGCTACAACCTCCCTTGAGGTAGTTGTAGAGGGCAGACCTCATTGCTCTCTACCATTCCCTGAAAGGAGGCTGGAGCCAGCTGGGGGTTGACCTCTTCTCCCAAGGAACAAGTGATAGGACAAGAGGAAAGAGTCTCAACTCGAGCCAGGGGAGGTGTAGGTTGGATATTAGGAACATTTTTTCCTTCCCCAAAAGGCTGTCAGGGCCTGGACAGACTGCTCAGGGCAGTGATAGAGTCCCCAACCCTGGAAGGGTTTAAAATGTGGTGCTGTGGAACATGGTTCAGTGTTGTCCTGGCAGTGCTGGGTTAATGCTTGGACTTGATGATCCCAAAGGTCTCTTCCAACCCAAAGGATTCTCTAATTCCACAATTCTGTGATTCCCTTCTAAGCTGAGGCTCAAGACATCAGGAATCCGTGCTTCCAAGCCATATACCAGGGCACTCACTCACAGCCCATATGGGAAACATGAATTTTGCCTCCTGGAGTTGCAGCAGCTCTCCCAGGCGGTTCCTCCAGCTCTTACTCATGCGTTTCCTCTCATGCTTGAGCACCACCGGCAGCAACTGCTGCTGAAGAGGGCTGCTGTGCAGCTCATGGGTGGCTGCAAGGCTCACCAGAGGCCAGACTTCTCCCTCCTTTCTTTTCATCAGGGAGCAGCTGGCTGGTGCCTGGCGACAGGGCTGGAGCTGAATCTGCAGCTCCTGGGCACTGAGTGTGCAGGGGCTCTTGCCCACCAGTGCTTCAGCTCCCAGCACATGTGCCAGGCCCTTCCAAACCCCTCTCGAGCCAGCACTTTCCCTCTCCCTTCTGTCAGAGCAGCTGCTGGTGAGGCTCTTCCAAAATGGTTGACTGCTTGGCAAGGCAGTTGCTCTGGAAGAGCCTCTTCCAGATGTGCACAGCTGTGTGCACACCTCTGCTGGCCTCGCTGTGTGCCAGGCTGCTGGATGGGACAGAGCTCACATCTGTCAGCCCATGGTGTCACCTTGTTACATGTGGCAGGGCCCTCGGGGCAGGAGCTACTGTTGGGCAGCAGCACCTGCCAAAGGCAGCATGTCCACAGGGTGTCCTCCTGGGCTTTCACCCTGGCCAGCTCTGACTAAGTCCAGCAAGCAGGATTTCCACTGTTTCCTTTGGCAGAGGAGCCTCCAGCCCAATTATCTCACTCCTACGTCATTTTGTGTTGGTCTAAGCTAAGATTTCCCTGACTCCTTCTCACCCTGCTGCTCCTGGGCTTGCCCTGCCTCTGGGTGACACTCTTGCTGAGGACCAAAGGCTGTTCACATGAGGTGCCTGTTGTGGAGGCTCCTCCAGAGCAGCAGTCACAGAATCACACAGTCATTTGGGTTGGGAAAGACCTTTCCAGACCGTCAAGTCCAGCCATTCACCCACCGCTGCTGGGGCACTGCCAAGTCCTGCCTCTGCTGGGGCAACAAAGTGTGCATCCAGATCACTCTTAGTGATCCTCCACAAGCACACAGCAGCACTCACAGCTACCTGAAAGGAGGTGGAGCCAGGTGGGGGTTTCAGTCTCTCCCCAAGGAGCAAGCAAGAGGACAAGAGGAAAGAGCCTCGGGTTGCACCAGAGGAGGTTTAGGTTGGACATGAGAAACAATTTCTGCCCCCAAAGGGTTGTCAAGCCCTGGAACAGGATGTTCAGGGCAGTGGCAGAGTCTCCGTCCCTGGAGAGGTTTGAAAGCCATGCAGATGTGGTTCTGAGGGACATTGTTTAGTGGTGAGCTGACAGCTGGGCTTGGTGATCTTGAAGGTCTCTTCAAACCACAACAATTCCATGATTCTGTGAGTTCACCCCCAACCCAGAGTGGTTTATGAGTGGTGACCCAGAAGGGTCCCACTCATAAAGCATCAAAGACATTGCCCATGTTGTCTGAATATTGGCTGAACAGGAGCAAAGCCAGGAGAGAGCAAGCAGGAGAGCAAGCAGGAGAGCAAGCAGGAGAGCGAAGCTGGAGGGTCTCCCGTTGTGGGTGATTTGAATGGAGCGAGGCATGAGTGGCTGAGGAGGAAGGAGACCACCATCCTCTTCTCGTGGAAAACAACCCAGGGAGTAATTTCTGGCCTTCAGCCTGTGCTGAGCAGTGGGGTGGAGGAGCAAGGGACCAGGCCAGCCCAAGCCACTTCCTGTGGCTTCTCCTGGGCTGCAGCTTTGATCTATTTTTAACCCAAAGTGCTGAAATGCAGGGAACTGGTTCTCTGGCCATGCCTGGTTGTTGGCAACGGCCAGGCAAAGGGAGGCCAAGGGACGGCAGGGCTTGGCCAAGGGACGGCAGGGCTTGGCCAAGCTCTTCCAGCCACCAAAGGCACTGGCAGGCAGATGTGACCCCCTCCCCCCAGCCTCCATGCCCTCCTGCCCAGGAGGGAAGGGGGCAGGTGGGGAAGGGGATGAAGCAGCAAAGAGCTCCAAGTCATGCTCTTGGGCAGGCAGAGCCTGTAGCTGTTTCCAGTGGGGTTTGGTTTTGGGGTTTAATCTCATTAGGGAAGGACACGTTTGTGTTTTCATCTCCGGTTGTTGTGTCCCCCGGGGGGCCCCTGAGCTGCAGCTCTTTTGTTTGTGAGCAGAAAATGCTTCCACCCCCAAAGCCCGGCCCAGAAATCCTGGAACAGGTTGTAAATCTCTGTGGCCAGCGCGATTGACACACACCTGCTGGCTGCTGGGTTGCAGCTGGAGAGGGGAAGCCTGGTCAGGGTTTGATTTTTTTTGCTCTTTTATTGTCCTCCTCCTTACTAAAACTAGCATGATTTTCAAAAGGAATTATGTTCTTGCAAACCTGGAGGTAGCAGCAACCATCAGTGATGGCTTTCCCACCCCTCCAAAGACCAGCAGCCAGGGCTGTGTCCTGTTTACCCCAGCCAAAGCTGGATTACTGGAGTCCTGGATGAAACAGCAGAGCTTACAGATGATGTCCCTCATGGGAACCAAGGCTGTGGGACCAGATACGGTTGTCCAAGTGGTGGGATCTCCATCCTGGGGTGGGAGGAGGAGGAATCATAGAATGTTAGGTGTTAGAAGGGACCTCTAGAGATCATCCAGTCCAACCCCCCTGCCAAAGCAGGATCACCCAGGGCAGGCTGCACAGGAGCACATCCAGGCAGGTTTTGGAAGTCTCCAGAGAAAGAGACTCCACAACCTCTCTGGGCAGCCTGCTCCAGGGCTCTGTCACCCTTCACATAAAGAAGTGTCTCCACATGCTGAGGTGGAAGCTGCTGTGTTCCAGCTTGTAGCTGTTGGTCCTTGTCCTGTCACTGGGCACCACCATAAGGAGCCTGGCAGCTGCATCTTGACACCCACCCTGCAGATATTCATAGACATTAATAAAGTCTCCTCTCAGTTTTCTCTCCTCCATACTAACCAGCCCCAGGTCTCTCAGTCCTTAATGTTCAAATCCCTTAATCATGGAATCATAGAATCAATAAGGTTGGAAGAGATCTCAAAGATCATCAAGTCCAACCTGTCACCCAACACCTCATGACTACTAAACCATGGCACCGAGTGCCATATCCAATCCCCTCTTGAACACCTCCAGGGATGGGGACTCCACCACCTCCCTGGGCAGCACATTCCAAGGGCTAACAACTCTCTCTGGGAAGAACTTTCTCCTCACCTCCAGCCTAAACTTCCGCTGGTGCAGCTTGAGACTGTGTCCTCTTGTTCTGGTGCTGATTGCCTGGGAGAAGAGACCAACCCCCACCTGGCTACCACCTCCCTTCAGGGAGTTGTAGAGAGCAGTAAGGTCTTCTCTGAACCTCCTCTTCTCCAGGCTAAGCAACCCCAGCTCCCTCAGCCTCTCCTTCTAGGGTTTAAGCATCCTCATAGCTCTCCATTGCCTTTGGGCTCTCTCCAGCAGCTCCCTCTCTCTCCTGAACTGGGGAGCCTCAACCTGGATGCGGTATTCCAGGTGTGTTCTCACCTGGAAACCCATAGGATGCTGCGAGGAGCAGTCAGCCCAGCTTGAGGGCTTGCATGAATGGGAGCTGGTGAAGCTTGAAGGAGCCACAGCAAAGGAACATGAACTTTACAGCGGTGGCCTGACTGTGAGGTGGGACTTGGGGGGGGGGGGGCTTTCTTTATTCTAATTGTGTGGGGATAAAACCCTAGAACTCCCCTGGCACAGCAACAGCAGAACCTTCCAAACAAAGGATTTCTCTTTAATTGGCATCTTTCTGCCACAAAGAGAGGAAATCTCTGCCGGATTGCAGACGGGGGAGGGGGAGGGAGTGATTCATTAACTTTCCTGGGAGTGCATCAAAACACAACACCCCCCCCCCCCCAAAAAAAAAAAAAACAAAAACCACAACAACAACCCAACGCGTCATTTCAGGAAGAAAAGAGGAAAAAAAAAAAACCCAAAGGCCGAGATTTCCTGTGCCCAACTGTAACATTAAACCTGCTTAAGCTGCAGGGCGACGCCTGTGGATGTAATTGCAGGTTTCCAAGAGCCTGCGTCCCCGCAGCCGGCTCCCAGCGCCCCGCGGAAGCTGCGGCGGCTTCCCCAGCTGCGGAGCGGGCAGGAAAGGGGGAGGAGGACGACGACGACAACAACGACGACAACAACAACGACAACAACAACAACGACAACGACAACAACGAATGATTAAAAAAATCCAAAGGGCAGGGGTTTCTCTCCCCCTTTTTTCCCCTTTTGATAAATTACTGTTATTTTCCCAGTGTGTTTAAGATGCAGAGGCCTTCGTTTGGCTGCTTCCCTCAGTTGAGGAACGATGTTGACTTGCTGGAAGGTGCCCAGAGAAGGGCAACAAAGCTGGGGAAGGGTCTGGAGCACAGCCCTGTGAGGAGAGGCTGAGGGAGCTGGGGTTGCTTAGCCTGGAGAAGAGGAGGCTCAGGGGAGACCTTCTTGCTCTCTACAACTCCCTGAAGTCAGGTTGTAGCCAGGTGGGGGTTGGTCTCTTCTCCCAGGCACCCAGCACCAGAACAAGAGGACACAGTCTAAAGCTGTGCCAGGGGAGGTTTAGGCTGGATGTTAGGAAGAAATTCTTCCCAGCAAGAGAGATTGGCCTTTGGGATGTGCTGCCCAGGGAGGTGGTGGAGTCACCATCCCTGGAGATGTTTAGGAAGAGCCTGGATGGGGCACTTGGTGCCATGGTTGAGTTGATCAGATGGTGTTGGGTGATAGGTTGGACTTGATGATCTCAAAGGTCTCTTCCAACTTGGTCTGGTCTATTCTATTCTATTCTATTCTATTCTATTCTATTCTATTCTATTCTATTCTATTCTATTCTATTCTATTCTATTCTCTCTTTCCTGAACTGACATTAAAAGGAGCTAAATGGCCACAGCTCCATCTGGTCAGTGGTCCCAGTGCATAAGCTGCTTACTGGAGCTGAAGTTGCTTTCCCTCCAGCACATCAACCCATGGCTTCTGTGGGCCAGGAGTTTGCTGGGACACCCTCCCCACCCACACCCCCATGCAACTATTAATGAGGATATAGCAATTAATCAAGCTCTGATGCAGTGGAGGAGAAGGAGCTGGGAGTGCTGTTGGACAACAAGCTGCTCGTGAGCCAAAGATGTGCCCTTGTGGCCAAGAAGGTCTCCTGGGGTTCATTAAGAAGTGTGTGGCCAGCAGGTCAGTAGAGGTTCTTCTCCCTCTCTACTCTGTCCTGCTGAGGCCACATCTGGAGTATTGTGTCCAGTTCTGGGCTCCTCAGTTCAAAAGAGACAGGGAACTACTGGAGAGAGTCCAGTGGAGGCTATGTAGATGCTGCGGGGCCTGAAGCGTCTCTGCAGGGGGTAAAGGCTGAGAGCCCTGGGGCTGTTGAGCCTGGAGAAGAGCAGCCTGAGTGGGGATCTGATCAATGTTCATCAATAGCTGAAGGGAAAGGATCAAGAGAGTGGAGCCAGACTCTTTTCAGTGGTGCCCAGTGACAGGACAAAGGGCACAAAGTGGAACCCGGGAGGTTCTATCTGACCACAAGCTGGGATTGTTTTTTTCTAGCGTTGCTGGAAAATGCTGAGGCATGGAAATCAAAACCTTTTGTGGAAACATGAAGATTGCAACAAAAATTTAGTGACTGAGGCTTGCCTTGGGTTCTGGGTGGAATTTCTCATCAAAATGACAAGAGGATGGCTCCAAAGCCCTGCTTTGCCTTGCTCTCAGTACCTCCAGCTGATGCTGTCAGGTCATTCCCAGCATGGCCTGGTGCAGAGGGACGAGCCATGTGGCAGCATGTCTGTGCCTGAGATTCAGAGCCAAGTCTGTGCTCATCAGCCCCAAAAGTAAGAGGCTCCTGGGCTGGGGGAGGTAACACTGGAGCTGGGCAAAGGCAACATCTCCTCCCCAAGGCAGGGCCGCGGCAGGGGACAGCCCAGCTCCCCTCCATGCCCTGTCTACATTTTCCTACTTCCGCTTGGATGAACAATTGCACTCAGCTGAATCACTGGAGGGGAAAAAAGAAGCCACTGACACCCTGTAGTTAGCAATGAGAAAGCTAAATATAGCTCTTACTATGGGCTGTGTGATGGAGAAAGGGAAAAATGAGTGGGCATGGTGCTCAGTCACTTCCCTTGAGCTGATTACACCCCTAAAGATTTAAGGTTGTTATCCCATTTTCCCAACCTCTCCCTCCTCCTGGGATGCTTTGCACTGCCTGTACCAATCCTGTCAGCACTTCAGCATCCCTCTCTCCTCCCTGCCTGAGTCCTGCTCCAAGAGCTTCACTTCCTTCAGTGTTTCCCCATTAGGGTCCCAGACTCAGATCCTCCCCCTTGGCTGTCCCCCCAAAGTGCACATTCCTCATGTGATGCTCCCAGTGATGGATTTGTTCATCCCCACTACTCCCTCTCCACTCTCTGTTCCCACTTGCTTCTGCCCATCCCCACATCCAGCTCCTCTCCCCACATCCAGCTCCTCTCCCCACATCCAGCTCCTCTCCCTGAACCCAGCTCCTCTCCCAGAACCCAGCTCCTCTCCCTGAACCCAGCTCCTCTCCCCGAACCCAGCTCCTCTCCCTGAACCCAGCTCCTCTCCCCGAACCCAACTCCTCTCCCCGAACCCAGCTCCTCTCCCTGAACCCAGCTCCTCTCCCTGAACCCAGCTCCTCTCCCTGAACCCAGCTCCTCTCCCTGAACCCAGCTCCTCTCCCCGAACCCAGCTCCTCTCCCCACATCCAGCTCCTCTCCCTGAACCCAGCTCCTCTCCCCACATCCAGCTCCTCTCCCTGAACCCAGCTCCTCTCCCCAAACCCAGCTCCTCTCCCCACATCCAGCTCCTCTCCCCACATCCAGCTCCTCTCCCTGAACCCAGCTCCTCTCCCCAAACCCAGCTCCTCTCCCCACATCCAGCTCCTCTCCCCACATCCAGCTCCTCTCCCTGAACCCAGCTCCTCTCCCCAAACCCAGCTCCTCTCCCCACATCCAGCTCCTCTCCCCACATCCAGCTCCTCTCCCTGAACCCAGCTCCTCTCCCCAAACCCAGCTCCTTTCCCCATATTCAGCTCCTCTCCCCAAACTCTGTTCCCCTCCCCACACCCAACTCCTCTTCCCTCCTGAATTCAGCCCTGTGCTAAGAGATGGGAAAGGAGGAGCAGCCTCCACAGGAAGGAGATCCCCTTTGCTGAGCTGTAAACTGTGATTTTAATTGTTCAGAGGCACTTCAAATCAATCAAATCTGGGGCAGATTTCCACAGAAGAAGCGAGAGGCAAAGCTCTGCCCTCAGAGCTGCTGCTTGGCAAATGCTGAGCATCTGTTCCACGTCATGGGAGAGCAGGAACCCCTCAATAAGATAAAATAAAGATGATTGGGCATGCAGTTGGTTTAGTTTTTCTCTTCAGCAGCAATTCCTGATGCTTTTCTGCCCCTGTGCCACCCGGGGTGGGGGTGGTTTCCTCATCTCCTGCCCCTGGCAGATAGCAAAGATGGGAAATTTCAGCCCAGTTGCTCCGAGTCTGGCAGAGCTGCGCACGAGTGGCTGCTGAGCCTCCTGATGGGAGGTGTCAGGCAGACTTCATCACAAGCCCAGGAAGGTTGTGCTCCAGACCCTGGAAAGCTGGCACAGCAGCCTGGTGTGCTCCCTGCCTTCCACCTTTACAGCTTGCAGAGTTTTGGTTAGGTTTGGGGGGGTTGTCGGTTTGTTTTTCTGCTGCATTGCTCCAATCCCTTTATTCTTATTGTTGCTGCTGTTCTCTGGGATTTGGGGGTTGTTGGGGTGGGTGGCTTTTTGCCCTTACTTTCTGGCTCTTGCAGCTGCTAGGGCTGGAGTGAAGCGTGCCAGGGTTTGGATGACAGATCGTCTTGTAGCATCTGCTAGGGACTGATAAGACAGGAGTCTGATAAGCCTGCTGCACTGCTCTGGCTGGACAGTGGGAAGATGCCTGGGGCTGGGGCCTCCTGCCCCTCCCTGAACCCAGGAGCCGCTGCATCCCGGGGATGGAGGCTGGGCCCCAGCCAAAGGCCCCAAATTGGAAAATCAGGCCGAGGGGTTGGGGAGCCTTGGGCAGCCTCTGCCTTTGCGTGTGGTGTTCTCTTTCCAGGCTGTTGACTATTTCATGAGGTTAAACACATATGTAAAAGCAAACCACAAGCCCAACCAGTCATT